>JAMWET010000720.1:0-30000 GCA_024036415.1 Prochilodus magdalenae
ACAGATAATCTACTGGATCACACTACACATCACAGATAATCTACTGATCACACACACCACCAGATAATCTACTGGATCACACACCCACAGATAAAGGTGGATCACAGATACAACACAGTAATCCACCGCACTCACACACAGATACTCTACTCCACCGCACCCACACCACAGATAATCTACTCTTAACACTCACACCAGAATATCTACTTCCTTCCACACTACACCCACAGATAATCTACTGGATCACACCCTCCTCCAGATAATCTACTTTCAGACCGTCACCCACCACAGTTCATCTACTCCCTACACTATACTTCCGGCAATAACTAGCGAAACCACAGATAACACAGATAATCTACTCCACCGCACCCACACCCAGATAATCTACTCCACCACACTCACACCCAGATAATCTACTCCACCACACCCACACCCAGATAATCTACTCCACCACACTCACACCCAGATAATCTACTCCACCACACCCACACCCAGATAATCTACTCCACCGACTACAGATATCTAACCAGATAATCTACAGCGACCGCACTCCCACCCAAGATAATCTACTCTGCACCCACACTCACACACACCAGATAATCTACTCACGCACCCACACCCAGATTTGTCTACTCCAAACACTCACATTCCACAGATAATCACTGCACCTTACCACACCTACTCTGCTTCACAGATAATCTACTCCACCGCACATCAGAACCTGCCAGATAGAACTACTCCACCGCACCCACCCCCAGATAATCTACTCCAGTCCACACCTCACACCACAGATAATCTACTCCAGCACACCCACACCCAGATAATCTACTCCACCGCACTCACACCCAGATAATCTACTCCACCACACTCACACCCAGATAATCTACTCCACCGCACTCACACCCAGATAATCTACTCCACCGCACCCACACAGATCATCTACTCCACCGCACTCACACCCAGATAATCTACTCCACCACACCCACAGACTTCTATTCAGCCTGTACATAATCAGCTAACTCCACCACACTCACACCCAGATGTTTCCTACTCCAGCCGCCAGGGACATTACACAGATCATCTTACTCCGAGGTGCACCCCACTCATCAGAACCACACTACTCCACCACACACCCACCACAGATCAATCTGAGCTAAGTTTTACTCACACACTCAATACTCTCGCACTCACACCACAGATAAATCTACTGCCACCACACCAACAGGTAATCTTAACTCCACCTGCAAGACAGATAATCTACTTGGAGGGTACATGTCACACTGTCAGCTGACGGTTTCTCCAGGCACACACACCCTGATCAATTTACTCACCACCACAGAGATTCTACCTTTCCACAGGACCCCAGATATGTGAAGAACAGATATACCTCACACTCCAGATAAGGCTACTGACCAACACACGTCACTGATAATAGTACTGTTCACCCACTCACCACACCGTTTCATATCCTGTGGCACCCACACCCAACACACATAATCACTACTCACTCTCTCCCCCCTCAGATAATCTCCTCGACACGGGTGCTTCATCCGCCTCAGCCTGTTCACGATACGGGTACACATGTAGCCCTACAGCGTCAGACCAGCGTATGACAGATAATCTACTCCAGCCAAATGCTCCACGAGAACAGCTCTCCTTCTAGCTCTCTTGCTCAACACCAGATATTCAGTAATCTATCTGAGATATCCGCACCCACACAGATCATCTACTCCACCGCACCCACACCCAGATAATCTACTCCACTTGCGTTACACAGCCTGATAATCTCCGTCTGGAACACCCTGGGACATGATAATCTCGGCTTCACTGGGCACACCCACAACAGCTAATCTACGTACAGCTCAGTTGACGAGCAACTGTGCATCTATCTTCAGTTCATGTGAACACCACAGATGACGTCAGAGCCACACAGTAGATCGGACCGAACCTGTACCGGGTGTTCAGATCTGTTTAGCCAAGTTAGCTCGGAGAAATGAGCCCGCTAGCATAAATCCAGCACTCACACACACCACAGATTGATCTACTGTGACACACACACGCACAGATCCAATCTACTCAATCACACTTCTCACAGATGAGCCTCTACTCATCCATGAACACACACCACGTGAGCTTCTGTCTAGTCACCGCTGACCTGCTCACCACAGAGAGCGGCAGGTGATAATCTAAACTGGGGGTGAAGCTTTGTTAAACTGGGCACTGCTTTCGGTCAGATGAATCTGTACTGAGCTAACACACCACAGATAATCTAGGGTTTTACACACCATAGGGATAATCTACTCACACACACCACAGATAATCTACTCACACACTGGCTGACCACAGATCCTTTCTACTCACACACACCACAGAGTATCTACTCACTCACACCAGCAGATGAATCTACTAACATCCACAGCCACCACCTGGTAATTCTGCCCCACAGGGTCTGTATACGACTTTAGTTGTGGATCTGCAGTAGAGTATTTACCTGAGAGAGCGCAGTGAATAAACAGCATCACCAGCCAAATACACTTCATCTCTGAAACACAAGATGAAATATTAATATATTAACTAACATGGATTAACCACAGTCTGAGTATCAAAACCTGGATTAACCACAGTCTGAGTATATAACCCTGGATTAATCACAGTCTGAGTATCTAAACCTAGATTAACCACAGTCTGAGTATATAAACCTGGATTAACTACAGTCTGAGGATCTAAACCTGGATTAATCACAGTCTGAGTATATAAACCTGGATTAACCACAGTCTGAGTATATAAACCTGGATTAACCACAGTCTGAGTATCTAAACCTGGATTAACCACAGTCTGAGTATCTAAACCTGGATTAACCACAGTCTGAGTATCTAAACCTAGATTAACCACAGTCTGAGTATCTAAACCTGGATTAACCACAGTCTGAGTATCTAAACCTGGATTAACCACAGTCTGAGTATCTAAACCTAGATTAACCACAGTCTGAGTATATATACCTGGATTAACCACAGTCTGAGTATCTAAACCTAGATTAACCACAGTCTGAGTATATAAACCTGGATTAATCACAGTCTGAGGATCTAAATCTGGATTAACCACAGTCTGAGTATATAAACCTGGATTAACTACAGTCTGAGTATCTAAACCTGGATTAACCACAGTCTGAGTATCTAAACCCGGATTAACCACAGTCTGAGTATCTAAACCTAGATTAACCACAGTCTGAGTATCTAAACCTGGATTAACCACAGTCTGAGTATCTAAACCTGGATTAACCACAGTCTGAGTATCTAAACCTAGATTAACCACAGTCTGAGTATCTAAACCTGGATTAACCACAGTCTGAGTATCTAAACCTGGATTAATCACAGTCTGAGTATCTAAACCTGGATTAATCACAGTCTGAGTATATAACCCTGGATTAATCACAGTCTGAGTATCTAAACCTAGATTAACCAGAGTCTGAGTATATAAACCTGGATTAACTACAGTCTGAGGATCTAAACCTGGATTAATCACAGTCTGAGTATATAAACCTGGATTAACCACAGTCTGAGTATCTAAACCTGGATTAACCACAGTCTGAGTATCTAAACCTGGATTAACCACAGTCTGAGTATCTAAACCTGGATTAACCACAGTCTGAGTATCTAAACCTGGATTAAACCACAGTCTGAGTATCTAAACCTGGATTAACCACAGTCTGAGTATATAAACCTGGATTAACCACAGTCTGAGTATCTAAACCTGGATTAACCACAGTCTGAGTATCTAAACCTGGATTAACCACAGTCTGAGTATCTAAACCTGGATTAACCACAGTCTGAGTATATAAACCTGGATTAACCACAGTCTGAGTATCTAAACCTGGATTAACCACAGTCTGAGTATATAAACCTGGATTAACCACAGTCTGAGTATCTAAACCTGGATTAACCACAGTCTGAGTATCTAAACCTGGATTAACCACAGTCTGAGTATATAAACCTGGATTAATCACAGTCTGAGTATCTAAACCTGGATTAACCACAGTCTGAGTATCTAAACCTGGATTAACCACAGTCTGAGTATATAAACCTGGATTAACCACAGTCTGAGTATCTAAACCTGGATTAACCACAGTCTGAGTATCTAAACCTGGATTAACCACAGTCTGAGTATATAAACCTGGATTAACCACAGTCTGAGTATCTAAACCTGGATTAACCACAGTCTGACTATCTAAACCTGGATTAACCACAGTCTGAGTATCTAAACCATCAGGTACATGATCATTAATAAGGCAGGTGATGAGGAGGAGCGGACTCACCGGATCAGTCAGGCGGTGCGCTGCAGTAACCGGGCTCTACTGATCTGCTGGAGGTTCAGGCGGGGACCGGGTCCTCTCTTATATAAGCTGCACTGGGAGCTGACAGACCTCAGGCCCTGCCCAGTGCTGGTTCAGTAGGTTTGAGCTGAAGTGTGAAGGAGCTCCTCAGCTTACCGTAAAGACGCACCCAGACATCCTGCTGACCAGCATCATCAGCCCTGCGCTGGTAACGCCGCTGTGTGCGGTTTCACTGGACAGCTGTGGTCTCCCAGCGCGGCCTAGCGCCGCTGGAGTACGCCACCGCCCTGTATCCGCCCGGCAGGCTACCGTTACAGACCTACAGACCTACAGAGGACCCTGCAGATCACTGTGGTCGCCTTCAGGCCTCCTCCCAGAGACAGCCGGTCTAGTTCAGGGTCCGGGTCAGTACCAGCTGAACACCGCCGGCACTTTAAACCCTGAGTCCGGTCCAAACCGCGGTGAGCTTATAGAGAACCGAGTCATTCGGTATCGGACACCACAGAACCGGGTCTATTAGAGATCACTGAACGTCCCCACCTGGTGAGACAGGTGTGTGCTCATCTGGGCTACAGTAATCAGGGTGTGGAAGTGGGGGTGTAGAGCCACATCTGGAGGAACTCGTCCTCCAGTAGAACACCAGAGGCCAGCGTTAGGGTTAGTGAAGCTGCTGCTTCCAGATGCAGATCCAGATGGCCCCTCCTCTTGGTCCAGAGCACCCCTCCTCCTTATACAGAGCAGCCCCTCCTCCAGGTCCAGAGCACCCCTCCTCCAGATTCAGAACGCCCCTCCTCCAGATCCAGAGCATCCCTCCTCCAGATCCAGAGCGCCCCTCCTCTTGGTCCAGAGCACCCCTCCTCCAGATTCAGAACGCCCCTCCTCCAGATTCAGAGTGTCCCTCCTCCAGATCCAGAGCGCTCCTCCTGATACAGAGCGCTCCTCCAGGTCCAGAGCGCTCCTCCAGGTCCAGAGCACCCCTCCTCCAGATTCAGAACGCCCCTCCTCCAGATTCAGAACGCCCCTCCTCCAGATCCAGAGCACCCCTCCTCCAGATCCAGAGCGCCCCTCCTCCAGATCCAGAGTCTGCTGTCTGTCTGATTGTCTGTCCATCTGTCTGCTATCTGTCTGTCTGTCTGCTGTCTGCCTGCCTGTCTGTCTGTCTGTCTGTCTGTCTGTCTGTCTATCTGTCTGCTGTCTGTCTGTCTGTCTATGTGTCTGTCTGCTGTCTGTTTGCTGTCTGTCTGCTGTCTGTGTGTCTGTCTGCTGTCTGTCTGTGTGTCAGTCTGCTGTCTGTCTGTGTGTCTGTCTGCTGTCTGTCTGTGTGTCAGTCTGCTGTCTGTCTGTGTGTCTGTCTGCTGTCTGTTTGCTGTCTGTCTGCTGTCTGTGTGTCTGTCTGCTGTCTGTCTGTCTCCCTGTAGGTCAGTCCCTGCTGTCCTGTCTGTTGTGTCTTGTGTCTGCTGTCTGTCTGTGTGTCAGTCTGCTGTCTGTCTGTGTGTCAGTCTGCTGTCTGTCTGTGTGTCTGTCTGCTGTCCTGTCTAGTGCAGAGTCAGTCCTCCTGTCAGAGGTCTGCTGTCCTGTCTATGTGTCTGTCTGTCTGTCTGTCTGTCTATGTGTCTGTCTGCTGTCTGTGTGTCTGTCTGCTGTCTGTCTGTGTGTCAGTCTGCTGTCTGTCTGTGTGTCTGTCTGCTGTCTGTCTGTGTGTCAGTCTGCTGTCTGTCTGTGTGTCTGTCTGTGTGTGTCTGTGTATCTGTCTGTCTGTCTGTGTGTGTCTGTCTGTCTGTGTGTGTCTGTCTGTCTGCTGTCTGTCTGTCTGCTGTCTGTGTGTCAGTCTGTCTGTCTGTCTTTCTGTGTGTCTGTCTGCTGTCTGTCTATGTGTCTGTCTGCCTGCTGTTTTGGTCCTGACCAGTGTGGTGCCGGTTCAGTACCCATCTCTGGTGTTTGGTGGTGTTGGGGGAGAGCTCCCGTTAAGTGTTTAACTGGGCTGACGACACAGCGCCAATCAGCCCCATCGACCCCATCACGACCTTTCACTCAGAGGTCTCGGTCTTTGTACTGGTGGGGGGGTACATGGTGTCTGTCTCTGTGTAGTGATGGACACTGTCCTGCCCAGGCACTACACCCATCCTGGAGCACCACGCATCCCAGCCCTGCGTACTGAGCTCCTCCCCACTGAGCCATAGAGGCGCCGGCTCTCAGGCCAGGAGGGCTGAGCTGAGGTGTGAAGTCACTCCCAGCCTCAGTGTGAAGCTGCCCCCGAGATCTCACTGCTCAGCATCAGCCGCCGTCCCGGCTCCGTTTACAGGAACAGCTGTGGATGTGGCCGTAGCCTAGCCGGGCTAGCTGGCAGTCTGCTGTGGTTTCGCACTGCTGACTTCTCCTGCTGTCACGCTGACATCTGCAGAGCTCGCCGCGACCACAGCTGGACTGAACTGAGGACACAGCGCTGGCTGGTCAAACACAGCCATCCCGGCTAATCCACGGCGCGCTGAGCTGTGGGAACTCTACCGCTCATCCCACACACCCAGCTCTACCGCTCATCCCACACACCCAGCTCTACCGCTCATCCCACACACTCAGCTCTACCCCTCATCCCACATACACGACTCTACCGCTCATCCCACACACTCAGCTCTACCGCTCATCCCACACACTCAGCTCTACCGCTCATCCCACACACACAGCTCTACCGCTCATCCCACACACTCAGCTCTACCGCTCATCCCACACACTCAGCTCTACCGCTCATCCCACACACTCAGCTCTACTGCTCATTCCACACACTCAGCTCTACTGCTCATTCCACACACTCAGCTCTACCGCTCATTCCACACGCTCAGCTCTACCGCTCATCCCACACACTCAGCTCTACTGCTCATTCCACACAATCAGCTCTACTGCTCATTCCACACACTCAGCTCTACTGCTCATTCCACACACCCAGCTCTATCGCTCATCCCACACACTCAGCTCTACTGCTCATTCCACACACTCAGCTCTACCGCTCATTCCCACGCTCAGCTCTACCCCTCATCCCACACACACAGCTCTACCGTTCATTCCACACAATCAGCTCTACTGCTCATCCCACACACTCAGCTCTACCACTCATTCCACACAATCAGCTCTACCCCTCATCCCACACACCCAGCTCTACCGCTCATTCCACACACTCAGCTCTACCGCTCATCCCACACACTCAGCTCTACCCCTCATCCCACACATCCAGCTCTACCGCTCATCCCACACAATCAGTGCTACCGCTCATCCCACATACTCAGCTCTACCCCTCATCCCACACACCCAGCTCTACCCCTCATCCCACACACTCAGCTCTAACCGCTCATCCCACACACTCAGCTCTACCGCTCATCCCACACACTCAGCTCTACTGCTCATTACACACACTCAGCTCTACTGCTCATTCCACACACTCAGCTCTACCGCTCATTCCACACGCTCAGCTCTACCGCTCATTCCACACAATCAGCTCTACTGCTCATTCCACACACTCAGCTCTACTGCTCATTCCACACACCCAGCTCTACCGCTCATCCCACACACACCCAGCTCTATCGCTCATCCCACACACTCAGCTCTACTGCTCATTCCACACACTCAGCTCTACCGCTCATTCCCACGCTCAGCTCTACCCCTCATCCCACACACACAGCTCTACCGTTCATTCCACACAATCAGCTCTACTGCTCATCCCACACACTCAGCTCTACCACTCATTCCACACAATCAGCTCTACCCCTCATCCCACACACCCAGCTCTACCGCTCATTCCACACACTCAGCTCTACCGCTCATCCCACACACTCAGCTCTACCCCTCATCCCACACATCCAGCTCTACCGCTCATCCCACACAATCAGTGCTACCGCTCATCCCACATACTCAGCTCTACCGCTCATCCCACACACTCAGCTCTACCACTCATCCCACACACCCAGCTCTACCCCTCATCCCACACACCCAGCTCTACCCCTCATCCCACACACTCAGCTCTAACCGCTCATCCCACACATTCAGCTCTACCACTCATCCCACACACTCAGCTCTACCGCTCATCCCACATACTCAGCTCTACCACTCATCCCACACACCCAGCTCTACCACTCATCCCACACACTCAGCTCTACCACTCATCCCACACACACAGCTCTACCGCTCATGTCCCATTTGAAAGGGAAACTAAACCAGCTCTTAGCGGTAGAAGATTTATTATTAAGAAGCACAACACAGAAATACTCTACCAAACACACGTGTCCTTAGGGTGCTGTGTTTGGTTGATGCACACGTCAGACGTGAAGGACCTCAGAGAGGTGGAGCTAGTCATGTGAATGGGCCGACACCAGGACGTGTGCCTAAACTGACCAGGACCATGGACTAACATGGGGAAAGGCCTGTCCTGATTCGGGCTAACGTTAGCGCTGACGATGACTTCCTGTTTATGCTTGGTGAGTTACCACACGTTCACACAGGTAACCAGTCGCGTCCTGTGGGAGTCCAGGCAACACGGCGACGGAGCCACGAGTGACACATTGTGACCCATCCTGCAAACTAATCCAAACGAGTCCACCTACGAGTCCGTGTGTGGAGGCACCGTGGTCAGCGCCAAGATGAACGGTGTGGTGTCACACGTCCAGAAGACCTGGTGTCCCTCCACCTCCACCCCTACCGCACCATCTGCAGGAACTGTGTGAGGATGTTCAAGCTGCATGGGATGGATTATCACAGGACTCCATCAGGAACCTCTACAGCTCCATACCGAGACGTCTGGCGTGTTGGGTTAGCGAACACGGCGGCCCGACGCCATACTGAGAGACAGACTTCTGTATGTGTAGCTCAATAAATATTGATCATATCAGTCTAAATTTATCACCAGTTATTGATCCTGGTCACCTTTATCTTCCTTCCCTACACCATCTAATCTGTCTGAGCAGTAAGTTCGGAGAGGTGGCCGTCTGGTTCCTGGCTCCACCTCTGCGGATGGCCCTGTGTCCGTCTCAGTCAGTACAGTTCTCTGAAGGTTCGGTGGACTTCCCCTTCCTCCGGCTCTGTATCGCGTGTGGCCGCGAGGGGGCGCCTGTTGGATTAAAACCCCGCCGAGGGTGCGCAGGCGGCTCGCTAGGGCGGCGCTGTTGAGTCCCGCAGCTCATTCAAACGCCCGCGGTTCCCTCAGTACACTCCCTTTGTGTGCACTCTGTGTCTCCGTGTGGTGAACTGTTCAGCTCCGCTCCAAACTCCAACGAGAGAAGGCTCCTGGAGATGGACATGAAGAAGAGGATTCACCTGGAGCTGCGGAACAGGACGCCCTCGGACGTGAGTGACCCGGGGAACCGAGTAGCTGTGATTAGTTTAGGACGTTCGCTAGGACTGGTGAGGGGGTGTTCCTCCCACCGCATGGTGCTGTGGTGCCGAGCTCGGCTCTTTCTGAAAGTTCTGTGGTGTGGTGACTGTACCGCTGCCGTGTCGCCCTAGTGAAGCTCGAGGCGTCTCTGCCAGCCTCCTATTCAAAGTTCCACCTTAAATGGTGGAGGCGCCAGCATGGAGCTGCTGCACCGTTTAAGGTGGACCCGAAAAGAACGGAAAAGTCTGTTTTTTCATTTTGTGGTTTGACTTTTCACAGTCCGCAGCTACAATTTGAAGTCAGAACGATAGATGTGCGAAGTTATGAGCCACCAAGAGATTCAGAAAGGGGGATCAGGCGGACAGTTAGCCGTTAGCTTAGCCTCTTCCCGCCACAGCTACAGTGAGTCGCTGACGGAGCGGCTAGCTAGCGGACTGCTAAACTTTTACAACTCTGTTTAGTGAGAGAATAACTCATTTCGTGCGACTATGTTAGGTGTTTAAAGCCTTTAAAGTGTTTCTCTAATCATTTACATCATTACTGACGCTGAAGTGTCGAGTTATCTCCTCAGACTAACATTAACTGTAGCTAACGGAACCCAAACAACTCCCTCAGGTACGGCTAGCTATGCTAGCCACATGCTAGCTCGCTGTAGCTGAAGGGGCAGTGAGTTCATTTCGGGGTACAGATGTATTACAGGTGACGATCAGAACCCTCCCAAACCGAAGTGCTCAAACTTTTATTTAGGAGAAATGGAGACATGTGTCCCAGTTAGCCATGTTAAAGAGGAGTCCCTCTAAATTCACAGCGGGTTTGGTGTGAGGGGTTCTGTACAGTGGTGGTGATGGGAACCAGGGTTCTCCATATCTAGAGCACACACATTTTATTGACCATCTACATCACCAGTGAACCTACACGTGTGTTCTGAGTATGTATGGAATGTTGATGATGAAAACCTGGAAATACTAAGTTCCTTTGGGGGACTATTTGACCTCACAGCGCCCTGCAGCATGTATCCCTCCACCATGAATGGAGTTTAAGGCTGAGATCTTCTCCACACTATCATAAACAGCGTCTCAGACATCAGGCAGCGTATTCAGAACCTCCTCCTGTAGGAACTTCCTGTGAGGGAGCTTTTAGAGGGGGACGTCTGACCGGTGGGGTCAGACACACTGTGGTTTGTTACTGAACCGTATGAACGGATCTTCTGTTTACAGGAACAGTAGTTCTGTCCTCGGATCTTCTCCCAACCCGAAAACAAACGGCTGTGTGGCTTACAGGCCCGGCAGACCCTCGGAACACTGGTTCTGAGTCAGATTTGTTAAAGACTAGTGGATCTACATGACCCGTCTGGAGGACGCTGTCTCTGCTCTGAGGCCTGAATGTCTCTCCCTCTTCGTGTCTGGTGAACCAGTTTGTCCTGTTTTCGGAGGTCCAATTCTGTCTGACTTCCCGTACGTGTCCCCCCCCCTCTCTGGTGTGTACCCCGGGGAAGTGGATCGTTTTTAATTTTGTTATTTATGTCCCAGAAATGAGCGCATCGGTGTCACGTCTCGGTGTGGTGCGGCCCTGTGGAATGACGGATGGGAATGTGTTTATGCCGTGACCTTTTTGTTGTGTAGTTTTTGGAATATCTGGTTTTCCCTGTTCAGTGCTTGGGGAGGACTGGGAGGAGGTGTGGACGGCTGGGGGCAGTAGAGTGTTGTTCAGGACCCCTCAGCGTTTTGAGCTGCACTGGTTCTAGTTCTCTGAATCTTTTAAGGGTTGACCTTTAACCTGGTCTGCCTGATTTGGTCTAAAGCATCATCTGCTAATCTAATAACTACCGCACACTGGGACGAGTGTTCACAATCTCCAGTCTGGTGTGCGGTACTGAGTAAACAGGACACGTAGTCATAAAGGGGGGCGTGCTGTAACCCTGACACTGCTCCGTACTGTGGACATGCCTGCGCGTCCTGCCGCTCTCCCCGGAGCCAGGTTTCCTGGGTTTTCTGATGGGTCTCGAAGGGAGAAGTACATTTTGAAAGGTGGTTTGGGGATGGTTACCTGAGGTCCGAAGGCCTGTAGGGCTCAAAGCTCTATTAGTAATTAAGGTTTACCACCCCAGGTGTGTTTGAGGCTGTAGATCAAAGGAGGGACTCAGGATCTGGTCGGTAATCATGGTATTTCAGTGGTTTGGTAAAAACGGAGTGTTTTTATTTTTAATCAGGTCAGCGCGTACAGAAGGTTCTAGATTAATTCAGAAGTGCTGTGTCAGCAGAGTGACTTGTCTGCCTGCAGGTGAGGGAGCTGGTGCTGGATAACTGTCGGTCGGACGAGGGGAAGATCGAGGGCCTCACAGCCGACTTCGTGAATCTGGAGTTCCTCAGTTTGATCAACGTTGGCCTGACGTCTGTTTCTAACCTTCCCAAACTAGGCAAACTGAAGAAGGTGAGTGATCGTCTTTTATGAAGCTTTTGATTTGGTAAATTCCAGCTCGGTTCTGGTCCTGATGGTGTTTGTGTCTCCTCAGCTGGAGTTGAGTGATAACCGAATCTCAGGAGGGCTCGAGGTCCTGTCAGAGAAACTCCCCAACCTCACACACCTCAACCTCAGCGGGAACAAGCTCAAAGACCTGTCCACCCTCGAGCCTCTGGTGAGCCCTCGGTCTTCTCTCCCAATCCTATCCATGCTCCCAAAGCACTCGGGCCAACTGATCAGCTGATTAACGAGACATTCGTTAGTTGAGTGTTTTAAGCCAGGGCAGGATGGGCTTCGGGGCCCGCCTGGGGAACCTCCGTTTGGGATTAGTTGGGTATTTTGTCTGGTCTGTTTAAGATCCGGATGTCCATTTAAGGGGGAGTTATTTCAGAGGTGGGCGAAGTACACCAACCATGTAGTAGAGTTAAAGTAGAGACCCCCCAGATAAAATACTCCTTTAGACCTCCACTGTACTTAAGTATGGAGAGTACCAGTACTAAAGTATGCACCTTCCAGATGTACTTAAGTATAGAGAGTACCAGTACTAATGTACCTTCAGATGTCCTTAAGTATAGAGAGTACCAGTACTAATGTACCTTCAGATGTCCTTAAGTATAGAGAGTACCAGTACTAATGTACCTTCAGATGTCCTTAAGTATGGAGAGTACCAGTACTAATGTACCTTCAGATGTCCTTAAGTATGGAGAGTAACAGTACTAAAGTATGTACCTTCAGATGTACTTAAGTATGTAGAGTAACAGTACTAAAGTATGTACCTTCAGATGTACTTAAGTATGGAAAGTACCAGTACTAAAGTATGGACCTTCAGATGTACTTAAGTATGGATAGTAACAGTACTAAAGTATGTACCTTCAGATGTACTTAAGTATGGAAAGTACCAGTACTAAAGTATGGACCTTCAGATGTACTTAAGTATGTAGAGTAACAGTACTAAAGTATGTACCTTCAGATGTACTTAAGTATGGTGAGTAACAGTACTAAAGTATGTACTTCAGATGTACTTAAGTATGGAGAGTAACAGTACTAAAGTATGTACCTCCAGATGTACTTAAGTATGGAGAGTAACAGTACTAAAGTATGCACCCTCAGATGTACTTAAGTATGGACTCTAGGCTCTAGTGTCTCTCAGTCCACCAGTCTTTACTAGAAGCTCATTCACACACAGACGTCAATTCACATCAGCACAGAACACCAAAGGAGAACCGGTTCCGTTAGCTAGAACCATAAAAGAACTGTTTTTTTTATTATTATTTTTTTATTAACAGGTGAAGTTTCAGTTGAGGATTAATTTGAAACTTAGTTACACGTTAAGTTTAATAAGAACTGGGTTTAAACCGGATCAGTAAGGAGCTCCTCCTCTACTGTAGGTCTCTGTTCATAAACACAAACCAGCCACACACCTGTACTATAAGGGACACGGTGTTTATAGAGACGCTCGTCCGTCACGAGTACGTGTACATGTCTCTATACAGTGTTTGTTTACCCACAGAGTGAGGAATAATGGTTCATAACCCCGTCCTGCTGTACCTGCGTCCTCCAGGTGTGTTCCTCCATCTAGTCCAGGCCTGAAATGGACGTGGACGCTAAGAATCATCAATAAACTTGTTTCGCTTTGATGTCATGTTTGTATACGCTCATGAGCTGGAAGGAAAAATACGTTTCTAATAATTCAGTACAAAGTCGTCCAAAATGGAAATACTTCAGTTCAGATACACAAACTTCTGAAGTACAGAAACGGTTACGTTTACTTTAACTGTCCACCACTGGATTATTTTAGCTTCTTGTGATCAGGTGCGTGTTCTTAGTGCATCAGTGTGTGGTGGCTATTTCCACTCTCCAGAGAGCGTACGTTCCGGTGTGCAGTCGGTGTGTTAACTGAGTTGTGAAACTAGTCTCTGACTGGTGCTGTTAATCGAGGTGTGCGGTATGAAGGTCAGGTGTACTGAGTGCGGCAGCTGACCGGTGGCTGATGTTCTCTCTCCTCCAGAGGAACTTGAATCGTCTCAAGAGTCTCGACCTTTTCAACTGTGAGGTCACGTCCCTGGATGACTACAGGGGAAGCGTGTTTAAGCTCCTCCCACAGATCACCTACCTGGACGGCTATGACCCTGAGGACCGCGAGGTGTCTGACTCGGACGGAGAGGGAGGCGAGGAAGATGAGGATGAAGGTTTGTTCAGACAGGATCCCCCCAGTGCGGTCTGGTGATTTACCCGCTGTACAGATTTCTCAGGGTCAGCCTCGATTACAGCGTGCTCTAGCAAGTTAGACACAGACTGAAAATCATGAATCAAATTTAAAATTAAATTAGAGATGGGTATATTTAAATTTATTTAAATATTTTAAATAAATTCACTGCAGAACGATAACTTCAGTCTAACTCTCCCTGGATTACGTCTCTACAGTGAACTCGGAGGGAGAGGACGAGGAGGATGAGGACGAAGATGGAGAAGAGGAGGATTTTGATGAGGAGGAGGATGAAGATGCTGAGGAGGAAGACGTGAGTGGGGATGAGGTAAAGTTGGAGATGTGGTGTT
Source organism: Prochilodus magdalenae (assembly GCA_024036415.1). Classification (NCBI taxonomy): domain Eukaryota; kingdom Metazoa; phylum Chordata; class Actinopteri; order Characiformes; family Prochilodontidae; genus Prochilodus; species Prochilodus magdalenae. Next base: position 14,703 of record JAMWET010000720.1, read on the forward strand.
TACAGGAGCATCATACCATTTACCGTATAACCCACCGTAGTGAGCCCTCCACCTTTCTGTAGCTGCCCATGCACCTCCTGCTGGAGTACCTCCTCAGGACTGGTTGGAGCTCATGGGCGGCGAAACTGAACAGTAGAGGAAGCGCTTCTGAGAAACCGCCTCAACTCTGTCTCTCTTTTAGGAGGAAGACTCTGGTCAGGAGGAGGAGGTGGACGATGAGGACGATGACGAGGATGATGATGAGGATGGTCAGTTTCCTGATTGAGGGAAATTTAGCAGCCAGTAGCGGTTTCACAAAAAGAACAGCACAGATACACATAATACAAAAATAGAAATAAAAACAGTGTTGTGCAGTATGAGAAACCTAAATGGGACGGTCAGTAACTGCAGCAGTATTATTAACTAACTAACTATTTAGACTGCGATTCCCAGATTTCCGGTATATCGCCGCATGTTTGGTGATGTCACTGGGGGCGGGGTGTTTATGATCCCGGGCTTGGACACGTTTCCATGGTTTCTCATGTGCTACTGTGGATTGTTTTTCTGCAGACGAGGAGGAGAACAAGGGAGAAAAGAGGAAACGGGACCCGGAGGACGAGGAGGAGGATGAGGATGAAGATTGATCTGCCGTGTGTGTATGAGTGTGTGAGAGAGAGAGACACCGTGAGTGAGGCGTGTTTGCGTGTCGGACGTTCCGAGTGCCGATCTCCGCGTGGTGGGGGTTGTAACTCCTCCCGTATAGATTCACTGAGGTATTATTTTTAAAGGCCGTGTGGTTGAACTCTTTTATAAACAGCTGTAAGCTTCTCTTCCCGTTTTATACTCGAGTGTGACTTCCCCTCTGTTGTAATGTTTTTCTTGTCAGAACCAAATGAATTTTTGTAAATAAAATCTTTTTCTATTAGGTTTCCTGGTGTATGTGTTCATGGCTTCCACAACCACCATCCTAATACAGTTCTTAGAGGGGGGCAGGGTGGTGGTGTGAATCGTTACCATGGTGATTCACTCTCCTTTTACCCTCTAACTAGCTCCAGAGGAATCCACGTTCTCACCTCCACCTGGTAATAGTCCAGTAAACGAGGATTCCTAAAGAAGGACTGCTGCCTTTATTTCATCATTTGAAATAAAAATCATTTATTTAATTTCTGCTGCAGAAATTCATTTACTTCGTTGAAGACCACTTTGAGCGTCTGTGGGTCCAACTCAATCACTCATACTTCAGCTGGCTTCATGGAGGACTGTATGTTTGGTCTGGTGGGGACTCACGTCAGTAGGCTACACTCCTCGGCAGGAGACAGATAGGGGGGACCGATATGATCAATACTGAGCTACACGTACACCAGTAGTGTCTCAGTGCTCGGCAGCATGGTGCTGTGGAGGTTCCTGATGGTGTGATAGTCCCTTCCATGGAGCTTGGACATACCACATGCAGGAACTGTGAGAATGTCACTAATATTTAAATAAAGTTACTTAACACAATGAAAAGTTTGATAAGCTTTAATAGGTCACTCTTCACCAGTGCCCTGTGGTAATGTCTAGTCAGTGAATAAAAGCATATTTTAATATTCAGTTCAGTGAAGTGGTTCAGATGTAATCTATTTTAACCAGAAACTGAGTCCCACCTCCAGCAAAAGTAGCCTGCGTGTGAACACCCACCATTGCTGAACTGGTCAGGACTTCTAGGACATTCATATCACAGCTGAGGACCACTACTACTGTCCTTTAGTCAAAGCAGGTTTGGTGTTAGGGGAACCAGGGTTCTCTGGTGGTCTAGACAGTAAAAGTCTACATGTGTTCTGAGTGTGTATGGAATGTTGGTGATGAAAATCTGGAAAATCTGGAAATACTAAGTTCCTTTGGGGGACTATTTGACCTCCCAGCGCCCTGCAGCATGTATCCCTCCACCATGAATGGAGTTTAAGGCTGAGATCTTCTCCACACTATCATAAACAGCGTCTCAGACATCAGGCAGCGTATTCAGAACCACCTCCTGTAGGAACTTCCTGTGAGGGAGCTTTTAGAGGGGACGTCTGGTTACCTTCACCACCACAGAGATTAGCTATTAACACAGTCTGACAAACTGGCTATGTACCTGGTCCTTGGATAGGACCGCATGTAGGTGGAGTTTCATTTAAAACCCAGCAAACCAACCGCTTTCACTTGGTCAACACTAAATGAGGGCCAGATGACGGATTCTAAGAAGAGTGCATAAGAACACAGTTTATTATAAAACGAAAAGGTTCTCTACATATTATTGAAACAAAAACTCTTATAAAAATAAAAATAAAGAAATCAAAACCACTCCATCTTAAAGTTATTGCTTACAGTTTTAGAGTTTTAAAAAACAAAACTTCCCCACAGAACTGTACACGAATCCTGAAATGATGGACAACAAGAATAACCCAACACGCGCACACACTAAAAACTCCACCCGGTTAAGTCATCCTGCAGAAACACGGCAGAGTAAACAAGCTCTCTACTCGTCATCATCGTCATCGTCGTCGTCTTCGTCCTCATCCTCCTCTTCATCTTCGTCATCATCGTCGTCATCAGGGTCTGCCTGGGCTTTCTTGGTGGAGCCTGTAGGTCGGCCGGGTGCTCTCTTAGCAGCTGCGCCTCCAGCACGGTAATCAGCGACATCCTGCACAACACACATGCGGTTCAAGCTCCAGATTCGAATGTGAGGGAACCCTGAATCTGTCTCACTCCAGATTTACTTTTACTGTTCCCTTATTTTTCAAACCCAACACCAAGTGACGCTGAACACCTAGGGTGGGTGTAATAAATCAATCAAGACCTTCAGTATCTTTGTTAGGCCAGGTTTAGCTTCACCAACATGGTCTACTGTCATGTGTTGGATTTGATGGGCCAGCTGATTCAGATTAAACACATCTGTGCAGATTTATCCAGGATTAGAATCGTGGAACTCAGTGACCACCTATATTACTGCTCCTACAGCACCAGTACAGCTGTACCTCCGCATAACAGAGGGGCGACTGAACCAATCAAAACATTACCTTCTCGTACTTCCCACGCAGCTGGACAGCTTTCTGCTCAAAGGGGGAACGGTCCTTTGCACCCAGCTTGGACCACATCTCACCCAGCTTCTTGGCAATTTCACCGATAGTTAAATTGGGATACTCGCTCTTCACCGTGGGTCTGTGCTCGGAGCAGAAGATAAAAAACGCAGACCTGCCGAGAGAGACACAGGGGGTTTAATCAGCGCTAGCTCAGACAAACGAAGGTTACTGTGCACATGTTCTAACGTACGGGGGTCTTTTGGGAGCATTGGGGTCCTTCTTCTTCCGTCCCTTCTTGCCCATGCCTTTGGGGGGAACGTAGTGCCTCATCTCCTCGTCATAGCGAGCCTTGTCAGCCTTCGCCAGGTCCTCAAACTTCTTTTTATCTGTCGCAGTCAGAGCCTACAGACACAGACAATGAGGAATACCATCCGAAAGGCTTGGGATATATTGCCTGGAACACCACAGCTATGGATCAAGTCACCGGGACCCACCTTCCACTGCTCCGAGCAGTTCTTGGAGAACTTGCCGAAGTTCACCGGAGTGGTGGGGCTTTTCTTTTTGAGCTCATCCCTGCAGGACAGGACGAAGAAGGCATACGCCGAGGTCCTGCCTTTCGGCCTGTTTGCGTCTTTCACCATGGCTGTGGGGAAAGAAGAAGAAGAAAAAAAAAAAGAAGTTTATCACAGGCTCAAAAGTCTGCCAAACTCTCTTCATGCCCCGTGACATTTTCATTACCTCATTAATAGAAAATTAAAACAGGAATAGTCCATCTGACTATAAACGAGGCTAAATTGGCGAATAAATGAAGCCATAAATTAGCATTTTTGGCCCAACGGCTACAATATTTACCTCAAAAATGAAATATTTACCTCAAAGTTAGCTAAAATCTGAAAAAAAAACCTCAAATATGAAATTTACCTCAAAATTATTCGCTAATAAATAAAAACATGTGGCCCTATGTTATGACCGAGTCCTTTCTCCGCTCGTGGTGGCTGTTCTGAGGTATTTTCAGGGCTAATGTTGGGGTATGAACTCGTTAGCGCCCGCTGCTAATGCTAACGCTAACTAGAACAATGGCCTCTCCATTTTCTTTCCCGCTTTAATCCTGTCCCCTCCCCCAGCGGACCACCTAACCCAGCTTATTCTCTGCACCGCGGATCAAATTTTGGGATAAGACGGCATCCGCGCATGTATATCCATACATTTCACCTTTCCAGGACTTTTGTTTCATTCCATGTGAAGCTTAAAGCCGAAAATAGCGTTCAGGTTAGCGTACCAGGCTAACTGGCCAAGTTCGCGAGCGCCTTGTAGGAATTCCCCCGTTCCACCTTAAATGGTGCAGTGTTTCCATTCTGGCGCCTCGCGAACTTGGCTAGGAGGTTAGCCTAAAAGCTAATTCCTCTAAAAATAAACAGATGTATATATAAATACAGACCTATAGATTACACTACATACATATTTACAGTTTATACCCCCATAAGGCCACTTAGTTCGAGCCCCCAGACTGCAGCGCTAGTTAGCCAGCTAGCGTTAGCTTACCGAGCTAATTCTGTGCTCTTGTTGTTCGTCTAGTTTTTAACTCGTCCCGCCCGCTTCTGCTCCCGAACACACGCGCACACACCCGCGGCACAAACATGACATCACCCCGCGACCGGAGCGGAGAGCCCCGGCTCTGCGGCACCCACCTGAGGTTAATCCCGCGGAGTGGTCTTCAGTGCGCTGAACTCGGTAAAGTCAGTCTTACATCAGCAGGGCCATCAAACTTGTCCCGCAGCCCGGAGAAAGAAGCCGCTCGGTTACCAGGGCAACAGACTGCCGTTCAGCAAAACGGCCTGCCGCGCGTCGGTCTACTTTTGAAGATCCGCCCGGACGATCCTATTGGACTGACGCCCTCCCCCCCTCGTGACGTCACGCGGCCTTCCAGTGGAATGGATGTGGATGTTTTGGAGCTGTGGAGATCTGAGGAGATCTGAATAAATCTGTAGAGATTTATGGAGAGCTGAGGAGATCTGTGTAGAGCAGAGGAGAGCTGAGGAGAGCTGAATAAATCTGTAGAGATTTATGGAGAGCTGAGGAGATCTGTGTAGAGCAGAGGAGAGCTGAGGAGATCTCTGGAGATTTGTGGAGAGCAGAGGAGATCTGTGAAGATCTTTAAAAGCATTTATCGCCTTTTCCTCTGGCTGCTCTTTATTTTGTTACATGTCCAAAAATGTAAACGAATTAATATTAAATGATAAAACAGCTAAAACACTGAAATTACGTAAAGGACCAATATGTAAGATTTTTGCCTTAAATTATTTTAATGAATTAAAATGATTTAAAGATGTGTGTGAATGTGAACGAATAAGTTTTGAAGGTGTGTCACAGATATTTACTGGTTAGCTTGCCAACCAGTTAGCCCAAGCCCATCATGCTAATTTAAACTACTTAAAGGAGCAATATGTAAGATTTTTAATGACCTAAGACTGTGAATGAATATGATTTGATGGTGTGTTAGACATATCTACTACAGATAGCATGCTAACCAGCTAGCCCAAGTCCATCTTGCTCCTTTAAATTACCTAAAGAAGCAATATAAGATTTTAGTTTAAAATGTTATAAGAATATTAATGATTTAAGATTGTGAACGAATATGTTTGGATGGTGTGGTTTATCTACTGAAGGTGAAGCCTGCTAACAGCTGACGAGCCTGTGTAAAGCTGGGATTCCTATAATTACTCCCCTCTATGACTGGCACTGTAGTTTTTGTTTTTAATTATTTATTTAATAAATTTACATTTCATTGTTATATACACTCATGTTTATTTACGTATGTATCTCCATACTTGTTCTCCAGCTGATCTCAACAGTAATTACCTAATATTAAATAGTAATAAAAAAATAAATAAAAAGGAAAATAATTAAAGGAGCAATATGTAAGATTTTCAGTTTAAAATGTTGTAAAATGAACTAAAATGATTAAAGGAACGTGAATGAATAACAGTGTTGATGGTGTGTCAGAGACGGCTGGGTGTGGTGCTGCGGAGATATCTGCTGAAGTTAGTTTTAGTTTTTGAATACGTTCCTTTGGGTGACTATTTGACCTCACAGCGCCCTGCAGCATGTATCCCTCCACCATGAATGGAGTTTAAGGCGGAGATCTTCTCCACACTATCATAAACAGCGTCTCAGACATCAGGCAGCGTATTCAGAACCACCTCCTGTAGGAACTTCCTGTGAGGGAGCTTTTAGAGGGGACGTCTGGTTACCTTCACCACCACTGGGAACGGTTCTGACTGCTGATGTTCTGGATAACCTGCACAGATACTAAGAGCTCAGGGTCACATAGGCAGTACAGAAACACGTCTGCTGGTATTAGACTTACCTTCAGTCACCTGGCTCACTGAGGAGAGCCTTATGAAAATCTTTACTGGTGTAACTTTGGGAGAGTCTACAACACGATTTCAGAACCAGAGCTTTATTAAAAACGTACCTCACATGATCAAACCCGCCCGCCCACACACAGACTCCACACATTAACATTTGCACTGCTTTTTATTAAATTCTTGACTACTGTTCCTCACTACACAATCTGCCATGCCTGACCACCAAACACGGACGAGAGTCCCGCCCAACAGTTCAGGATCTCCAACCCCAGCAGGGTCGCTACACCTACACAGGTTTGGATCAGTCAGGTAACTGCTGCGCAGGTGGTGTGGGTGTCCTATACACGCTGTTCACTACAGCTCGCCACACGTGTCCTCCTTCTCCACGTAGTTCTCGACGTAGCCGCTGTGCTCATAGCTTCTCCCGCACACAGTGACTAGCTCCGCTCTCACCTGTTGACCATCCTTCTGGCTTGACGACCCCACACTGCAGGACACCAATGCAAAGTCACGGTGACCCTGAGCGGCCTGAGGGCAGATCGGAGCGTGACGACTGAATTATAGGCCCTACAGGGCGGGATAATCTGGGAAGAGAACTGCTTCAGAAGTGGCCCATTGGGAATGTCAGGGGGAGTTAACACACAGCCCTCTATTTAACCTCATCCTCCTTAATCTCACGGCCCCGGGACTCCTCCTCGCCAGGCTCACCCTCTTCTTCATCCTCCAAATCGTCTTCTTCTAGCTCAAATTCCTCTTCCTCCACATCATCGTCCTCCTCCTCTAGGTCCTCCATGTCATCCTCGGCTTCATCCTCCAAGTCATCCTCCTCATCCTCCTCCTCCTCATCATCTTCAGGTTCTCCCTGGACCTTTGCTGTGGAGCCTGCAGCTAGGCCAGGTCCTCCCTGAAGATTCATACATCACAGTTATCGCTATAGTCACCAGGCACCTCCTCAGAGGAGGAGGAGCCACATTCAGAGGACTAAACACAGCACAGTGAAGCAAAACATCACCTCCTCTGGTGTCCCGCGCAGCTGGACGGATTTCTGCTCAAAGACCGCGCGTCCCTCACTGTCCAGCTTGGACCACATCTCAACCAGCTTTCTGGCCACTTCACTGGTGGACAAGCTGGGGTGCTCACTTCTCACTGTGTGCATGAGTTCAGAACAGAAGATGAAAAAGGCTGACCTGCAGAAAGAGAGAGAGAGAGAGAGAGAGAGAGAGAGATAGAGCGAGAGAGAGAGAGAGAGAGGGAGAGAGAGAGGGAGAGGGAGAGGGAGAGGGAGAGAGAGAAAGAGAGAGAGAGAAGGAGTGAGAGAGAGAGGGGGAGAGAGAGAGAGAGAGAGAGAGAGAGAGAGAGAGGGAGAGAGAGACAGAGAGAGAGAGAGAGAGAAAGAGAGAGAGAGAGAAAAAGAGAGAGCGGGAGAGAGAGGGAGAGACACAGAGAGGGATAGAGAGATTGATTAGTCAGGCCTGGCTCTGGGACAGACTGTCCTGGTTAAGGCACGGTGGTGCGGATCTCACGTGGGCTGTTTGGGAAGGCAGGCCTCCCTCTCCTCCAGGTCTTTCGGGGGGGCGTAGTTCTTCATCTCCTCGTTATAGCGAGCCTCGTCCGCCTTCGCCATGTCCTCAAACTTCTTCCTCTCTGAGGCAGCCAGAGCCTGCAGACACACCGAGCACAACATCCACAGGGCTCAGGGTACATTCCCAATCCTCCCAGTCCTCCTGCGGAAGCTGAGGACCACCAAAGCTATGGGAACTCACCGTCCACTGGTCTGAGCAGTTCCTGATGAATATGCTGTAGTTCCCTGGGGCACTCTGGGTGGTCTTCACCAGCTCATCCCTGCAGGACAGGACGAAGAAGGCGTAGGCGGACGTCCTGCCTTTCGGCCTGTTTGGGTCTGCGGGAAAGAAATGAGGAATGTTGGAGTTCCAGAACTGCACACTGCGGTGTGGGGGCATATTCACTCCGGAAGGTCCGGACCAGGGTGCTCGTCTTACACTGCACGATTTGGATCTGGGTACTTCAGCTTTCACTCTGCAGTGCAGCGCGCACACTCAGGACCTTTACATGGCACACGAGCCTCCAGCACCTCCAGCACCTCCAGCACCTCCGCTGATGTATCAGTGTACCCAGTGAAATCAAAAGCGTCCTAATCCCAAACTCCACCCATTCTCCCACCATGAAACTTCCTGTGTTAGGCCCACCCTTTCCCTCAGGATTCTCCGTGTGTAAAACCGTGTCAGTGCTGGTTAAAGTGTTTCACGCTTATAAATGTTTTGGTTTCTGAAGTGTTCACTGGGTTTGCACTTCTCGGCCGCCGTAGTCTCTGAACCAAGAGCAGGTCAAGAATGAACAGAGGTGTATACACTCCACTGCTCTGGCGTCCTGTCACATCCTCCCTCTCTCAAACTCTTAGGAAACACACGGTAAGTGATTTTTAATATTTCCATCGGACAAACACTAGCGTGTGTACTAGCGCTGCTCATTTTCCTCTCCGTCTCCCTCTACTGTTTAGTTTGTCAGAAAGCCTGAACTTTTTAAGGAAGTGTTTTCACACCGACTGCAATCGGACCGGATCAGGGCTCAGTTTAATCCAGAACTTTCCTTGTTCGATCCGGACAGCGGTCCGTAGTCTATATTCCATACTGAAAAGTCTGAAGGCCTGGACCGAACTAGGCAGGTGTGGAAGTGCTCTAATGGTGTGTGGTTCAGTGGCCATGGTGAACCCCCCCCACATGTTATAACAGTTTATTACCAGACTATATGAGCTTCTACGTTCTACGACCAGTACTGTCTAACAAACTGCCTGAGTGGTAGGGAGCGTACACACCTTTCACTCGGGGTCTGAGTACAGAACAGAAGGTGGAAAAGTCTGACCTGAGGAGAGAGAGAGATGGAGAAAGAGAGAGAGAGAGAGAGAGAATCAGTACTAGCTCTGACAAATGAAATGAAAATCCAGACTGTCCTTGTGTAAACACTAAGACTACAACGCACGAGGGTCTTTTAGGAGCGAGGGGGTCCTTCCTCCTCCTTCCCTTCTTTCCAATGCCTTTCGGGGGAACGTAGTTCCTCATCTCCTCATTATATCGAGCATCGTCATCCTTCGCCATGTCCTCAAACTTGGTCTTCTCCGACGCAGCCATAGCCTATAACACACACAATGAGAAATATCGTACACAGTGCCATCTCTGGACCACCAAGGCTGTGGAGCTGTCCCTCATGCCCACCTTCCACTGCTCCAAGCAGTTCTTGGAGAACTCGGCGAAGTTCACCGGAGTGGTGGGGCTTTTCCGTTTGAGCTCGTCCCTGCAGGACAGGACGAAGAAGGCGTACGCCGAGGTCCTGCCTTTCGGCCTGTTCGAGTCTTTCACCATGGCTGTGGAAAGAACAGAAACACGAGTACGTTACAGACTCAGAGGAACCGCAGAACCTGCCTCCCCCACGTTCTAGACTCTCCTCATGTCTGAAACATCCTCACTACCTCAGTGTCAGAACATGTGAATTACTTTGTGAACTTTTAAAGACTGCTGTGTGTTTAGAGGAGCAGTCATGTTTTAGGAACCTAAAGTCAGACTTTCTGTTCTCCATCTGACTATAAAGACTAGATCTAGTGTTACATAAACCCTAAGCGTCGAGTTTTAGCCACATGGTTAGAAAATCTGAAATATTTACCTCAAAATTAGCAGCTAATCAATAAAAACATGTTGTGCAGTGTGTGTCTGTATTATTATTGCCCACTGTCTCTGCTCGAGGTTGTTTTGAGTTTGTATATAATATTATATACCCCTATATGTTCTGTATTTGAGTATTTTAGTGTTTACACTGAGGTATAAGCGCCCGCGGCTAATGCTAATGCTAACCAGAACAATAGCGTCTCCGTTCTCTTTCCCGCGTTAATCCCGTCCCCTCCCCCAGCGGACCACCTAACCCAGTTTATTCTCCACACCACGGCTTTGGGAAGGGATTATATCCCCACATGTGTATCCATAAACCTCACCAGGACTTTTATTAAATCCTAAATAAAGCTTAAAGGCTAAGACAGGGTTCCCGTTAGCCTCTCGGGCTAACTAGCACAGCCGAGGCGACGGAATGGAACCGCTGCACCATTTAAGGTGGAATGGGAAAATTCCCACAGGACGTGGCCGGATGGTTCCGACCTCAGACTCGCACTGTAGAGGACATATCCGTCTAATACCGGTACTGAAGAGGGAACCTGGGTTACATCATCTGAATAAAGTGGCGGTTCGGGCCAGTGCACACTTAGAGCGAATAAAGTCCGAGCGGAGAGCTAAAACTGCTTACAGCCCGGTGCTAATGCTAATGCTAACCCTTAACCGAGACGGCTATGTCTGGTTTATTCCGCCGGGTTTATAGCAGCTAGTAGGGATTAGCTAATCAGTAGATGAGTTACATTTGTGTGATAAATAAACTGAAACCAAAAAAGACCTCAAAACCCAAATATCATCTTTATTTACAGCTTTATTACTGTCACCTTCTGATAGGGCTCTCCTGCAGCTGGTCTTCTTCCCCTCCTCCCTCTGACCAGCTACATGTTCACTACCGCCACATACTGGACCGGAGCTCAGGGACAGTCTCTACATGTGGAGATTAGAGTTATACACTCCACCTAATGAGAAACTGTAGAACAGACTCAGTCTATACCACAGTACCTACATTTAGAGCTTAGAGTTATACACTCCACCTAATGAGAAACTGTAGAACAGACTCAGTCTATACCACGGTACCTACATTTAGATCTTAGAGTTATACACTCCACCTAATGAGGAACTGTAGAACAGACTCAGTCTATACCACAGTACCTACATTTAGAGCTTAGAGTTATACACTCCACCTAATGAGAAACTGTAGAACAGACTCAGTCTATACCACAGTACCTACATTTAGAGCTTAGAGTTATACACTCCACCTAATGAGAAACTGTAGAACAGACTCAGTCTATACCACAGTACCTACATTTAGAGCTTAGAGTTATACACTCCACCTAATGAGAAACTGTAGAACAGACTCAGTCTATATCACAGTACCTACATTTAGAGCTTAGAGTTATACACTCCACCTAATGAGAAACTGTAGAACAGACTCGGTCTATACCACAGTACCTACTTGTATATGTATTTGCGTGTATGTAGTTATATGTGTATAACTGTAAGTCAGATGTCCATATGGGAGAGGAGTGGATTTGCAGCTGAAGAGGATACAGCTGTCAGGCTGATGAATCAGTTTAGATGGGGAATAATCCAGTGAAGGAAATCCAGAGGGATCCGGTGAGACACTGGAACAGAGCTGGACACCGGCTAACACAGCCATGCAGGAGACTGGCCTGAAGGGTCTCCTCCAGGCCGGTAGGGGGCAGTGTGAGGAGCGCTGTGCGAACCTGCGGGGGCACAGGAAGAAGGTGTCCGGGTGTTTTGAAGGTTTTAGCGCGAGCGGTCCGGTGTGTTTACACAGGAAGTGATTCTGATCGGGGTGTGACCGCGGTGTGTAATCCGGCTGAGGGAGACCGGGAGAGGAGGACCTGTGATCGGGTCAGAGAGAGGCGGCGGAGGGAGAACACTGTCCCAGTGCGGGAGTGATGGGAGGAGTGGAGGAGCTGCTGAAGGAGAATGGAGGAGTATCTAGAGCGCTTTAAGGACTGCAGTCGGGTGGTAAGACCCCCAGACCCCCCCCCCCCCCCCCTCTCTCTTTCTGAGACCTGTAGTGCAGGTGTGTAGTCCAGGAGGCATAGATAAACTACACGACCCGAGTGACCCTACACGTACTGACCCATCAGCACTGCGCTTCTGCATCCACTGACGTCACACGGGGGTGGTTTTAATAAGACGTGGCCACAAGTTATTATATAGAGGGCACGAGTTACTGTATTGAGGCACTCAGGCTGGAGGTGTGTGTGTGCAGGAGCGAGCCTGGCTGGAGGACCTGTACGCTGCTGTGAGGGACCACCTGCACCCCGCTGTCGGAGGTTCTCTCGAGCTCTCTGTGGAGCAGCTGGCTGAGGCGGTGCTCAGGAGCGTGAGGGGAATCGTGGGCTCGCAGTCCTTACCGGTCAGCTACACGTGAGTTTGAACCGGTTTGGAGATACGAGGCCACAGAACTGCAGGTTCTAGATAAGGAGCGTGTAGAAGTGTTGAACCCCTGTAAGATTTTCTAGAACCGAGCTCATGCAGAATGTGGAGAGAGGACTCGTAGAGGGTTAGGTAGATAGACGCGTCAGCAACTACTCAACACCAGCTGGGTGTCCATCTCCATGGTGTTGAGGTGTCTTCTCACAGTGGAGGGAGGGACTGGAACAGCTGTGGAGGTTCTCCGATCTGGAGCAGGACTGGAGCTTGATGTTCTCGTGTTATCTGATGGGGACAGTGTTGGTGGATCTCCTAGGTTCTAGGTTCCAGTTTTGGGAACCTTTGGGACGTTCTCCCTCCCGAGCAGCTGGCTGTGATTGGCTGTTAATGGGTTTGGGTTCTCTGGCGGTTCAGGGCCTGTAGGTGACAGGTACACCCCGGTGTGACGCGGTTGTTTACGTGTGTGTTTGTTTCGCCAGGTGTGTATCTGTTTCAGAGCTCCTGGGGAGACAGCGCACGTCCTGCTGCAGCAGCCTCACCTGGAGCACCGGTCAGTACCGAGAGCTGGCCAGGGAGGCGGAGCAAGCCCTGCCCAGTCACAAAGCACTGCCACGCACCAACCTCCTCTTGATTGGCCTGCTGTGTGATGGACATGTCTCTGGGCAGCGTGACGGGTTTTGGAGGGTGAGGGACGAGACTGGAAGCGTTCACTGCGAGGTACGTCGCTGCACGCTGACCTTTGACCTTATGACCACAGGCCTCTGACGGTCACTCACTGTACGTGTGGTGTTTGGGTCTGAAGGTGCTCGAGTCCTCGCCTCTCTGGCTGGGGAAGCTGATGCTCTTCCCCACATGGAACTACATCTCCCAGGATGCACCTGGACAGGAAGCGGGGGGCTACTTGGAGCTGGTTAACTCTCCTCTCTGCGTGGTCCCTGAACTCCCAGCGTCTCCTGCGGAGTGTCTGAGCGAGGTGATCGGGGTCCGGAGGGCCGCCAGGCTGCTGAGGCAGAGGTATGATGCTAGTGGAACAGAGTTTACTGTAGTGGTCCTGCAGTTAGCTGTGTGGGCATCACTGAGCAGAGGACGTCCCGTATCTCAGGAACCAGCTTTAGAGACTCTCTCTCTCTCTGTCTCTGTCTCTGTCTCTGTCTCTCTCCCCCTCTCTGTCTCCCCCTCTCTGTCTCCCCCTCTCTGTCTCCCCCTCTCTGTCTCCCCCTCTCTGTCTCCCCCTCTCTCTCTCTCTCTCTCTCTCTCTCTCTCTGTCTCTGTCTCTGTCTCTGTCTGTCTCCCCCTCTCTGTCTCTCCCTCTCTCTCTCTCTCTCTCTCTCTCTCTCTCTCTCTCTCTCTCTCTCTCTCTCTGTCTCTGTCTCTATCTCTCCCTCCCTCCCTCTCTCTCTCTCTCTCTCCCTCTCTCTCCCTCTCTCTCTCTCTCTCTCTGCAGGGTCAGTGGAGGAGTGCGTGTATGTGTGAGTGGTGAGGTGGGTGTGGTCTGCCCCCTGATGGTCATTACTGGGAAAACCTTCTTCTGCCTCGTTCTTACTGAGGGGGATTCCACCGTCCCCGTACTGGTCACTGTAAGCCTCTAATCATATCTAATCAAATCGGGTCACTGATTAATTGATTGGTTGATTGGATGGATTTGAACGATTGATGGATGGGTGGGTTGGTTGATCGGTTGGTTGATGAATACGCTGATGGAGTAATGTGTGAGTGATGAATGAGCGAATGGTGAATAGGTGAATGTGTGAGTGGTGTATGGATGTATTGATTAAATGATTGATTGATTGGTTGGTCGGTTGATGAATACCCTGATGGAGTGAGTAATTGATTGATTGAGTAGGTGAATGAGTGAGTGGTATATGGACGTATTGACTGAATGGTTGGTTGGTTGTATGATTGATTGATTGATTGGTTGATTGATTGGTTGATTGATTGGTTGGTTGGTTGGTTGGTCGGCTGATGAATTCCCTGATGGAGTGATGGAGTGAATAGGTGAATGAGTGAGTGGTATATGGACGTATTGATTAAATGATTGATTGGTTGATTGTTTGGTTGATTGGTTGGTTGGTTGGTTGGTTGGTTGGTCGGCTGATGAATTCCCTGATGGAGTGAATAGGTGAATGAGTGAGTGGTATATGGACGTATTGATTGAAGGGTTGTTTGGTTGGTTGGTTGGTTGGTTGGTTGATTGATGGGTTGGTTGGTCGGTCGGTTGTATGATTGATTGGTTGGTCAGTTGGTTGATGAATACCCTGATGGAGTGATGGAGGGAGTAATTGATGGAGTGAATAGGTGAATGAGTGAGTGGTATATGGACGTATTGATTGAAGGGTTGTTTGGTTGGTTGGTTGGTTGGTTGGTCGGCTGATGAATTCCCTGATGGAGTGATGGAGTGAATAGGTGAATGAGTGAGTGGTATATGGACGTATTGATTACACTGAGTGGTTGGTTGACTGATCGATGGTGTCTCCGCCTCTCTGTCTCCGTCAGGACCCTGGGTGTGTGTACTGGAGGCAGTGTGTGAGGGTTGGGCAGAGTGTGTGTGTGTCAGCACTGCGGGTGTGTTCTGTCCGTGGGTGGGCGGGGCACAGAGTGCTGTCTGTCACGTCACAGTCCCGCCTCCATCCAAACCCACACGCCCAAGAAGAGTCCGAAAACACACACTCGCACTCTGACACACCCACACACTCCCAAACCCACTCACACTCAGAACCTGACCGACACCCTCAGTCTCTGACCGACCCACACTCAGGAGCTGACCCGGGTCAGGTGGACACTGGACCTGCAGGCGGTGTTCATCCCGAGAGGAGGAAGCTCTCCAGAG
>JAMWET010000720.1:35000-37129 GCA_024036415.1 Prochilodus magdalenae
ACACACTCACACACAGCCATCAACACGGCCTGGATGGGTATACTGTCCCACACACACAACCACACACACACATACTCTTCCACACACCTACACTCACACACACACACACTCTCCCACACACACAACCACACACACACACTCACACACAGCCATCAACACGGCCTGGATGGGTATACTCTCCCACACACACACACACACCTACACACACTTTCACACACACACTCTCACACACACACACACTTACACCTACACACACTCTCACACACACACACAGCCATCAACACTGCCTCACACCAAACCCGCTCTCACTCACTCTGTTTACACCTCACACACTACTGCCGCCCAGTACCCTGCAGACGGCGGTGCCCTATGACGGCCGTGTGAACTCTGGGGTGCGGTGTGTTGCAGGGTGCCTGGTGTGTATCCGGCGGTGCACGTTAGTGATGGAGAGATTCCTGAAGACGGACTTTCCCTCCTGGAAACACCTGGACCAGCAGAGATACATCACACACAGACACTGCAGGTACACAGAACAGGGGGATGCTCTGGTCCTACTGACCCGGTAACGGGCCTGGGTTCAGTCCCAGTCCAGCACAGCACGGTCCCAGCACAGACCAGAGAGTCATCAGCATTAGACCACCTCCCCAAATCCCTCCGCTGTGAACACGGTTCATCCAGCCCACCTCACCAACACACTTCCTCCACGTCCAGAACCGCGTCCGAGTTCGCCTGTGTGCGTGTCTGTGTGCGTGTGTGTGTGTGCGTGTGTGGGTGTGTGTGTGTGCGCGTGTGTGGGTGTGCGTGTCTGTCTGTGTGTGCGTGTGTGCGTGTGCGTGTGTGGGTGTGTGTGTGTGTCTGTCTGTGCGTGTGTGCGTGCGTGTGTGTGTGCGTGTGTGTGTGTGTGTGCGCGTGTGTGGGTGTGGGTGTGCGTGTGTGGGTGTGTGGGTGTGCGTGTGTGTGGGTGTGTGTGTGTGTGCGTATGTGGGTGTGGGTGTGCGTGTGTGGGTGTGTGGGTGTGCGTGTGTGTGGGTGTGTGTGTGTGTGCGTATGTGGGTGTGTGGGTGTGTTGTAGGGTATATATCCAGGTGTGTGTGGAAGACCTGCACATCCTCAGCCCCTCCACCTCCATGAGTGCCATCCTCACCGAGCGAGGGAGTGATGGAGAGAGAGCTTCCACCCAGCAGCATGACGGAAGGAGAGAAGGAGAAGGAGTGAAGGAGGGATCTCAGAGGGACGAGTGCGGTGGTGAGTCACCCCAGGCTGGGAGGAGGAAGAGGAAGAGAGAAGCGGATGAGAGGAGAGAGGAATGCCCTAAGGAACCCGGAGACCACACTAAGCATGGTGATGACCAGAGGGCAGCGCCTGCGACCTCTGACCCCTGTGTGTCGCTACTGTTCCGTGTGGACAGCAAACAGGGCGTGGCCTTCAGGAACTTCCAGACGGCCAGTGAGGCGCAGCTCAGGCTGAGCTTCACCGCCAGGGTGACCTGTCTGGGAGACGTGCAGAGGTGGGACAGCAACCCCAGAAATGGGGGGGTGGAGGAGAGAGAGAGGACGGGAGGAGAGAGGAAGGTGTGTCCATTCGTACACTGTGTCGTATACGCTATACGCTCTCGGTCCATAGCTTTAACGACTCAGGCGCTCAGGGGCAGCAGCAGGGCTTATCCAGTGTGAGCACTCTCACCTGGTGGACTGTTTGGGGGCGTGGCCAGTGATTAATGATTAATTAATAAGGTTTATTAGTGTATTAATGTAATTAATGTTATTAATGTATTAATGTTATTAATGTTATGAAAGTGGTCGCGGAGGGGACTCGGAGAGCGTGTGAGGTCTCCCTGTGAACGCGTGTCGCAGGTTCTGCAGGTTCCGCTGGTCTTACTGATCTGTCTGTGTCAGGTGGAGCTCCAGTTTGTGGATTCCTCAGTTCGCTGGTTCCCTCTGCTGCAGCCCGGATCAGAATACAGACTCATCACCCTGCACACACAGGTACCACACACACTGCACACCGCACACAGGTACCACACACTGCACACCGCACACAGGTACCACACACTGCACACCGCACACAGGTACCACACACGCACACCACACACAGGTACCACACACACACACACACCGCACACAGGTACC
>JAMWET010000721.1:0-83210 GCA_024036415.1 Prochilodus magdalenae
ACCACGTCTTTATAATGTTAGGGTTATATTACCAAGAAGTCCCTTATCACAAAATCGTCCACACATGTTTAAAGTGCATAAGAAAGCCCACCGAGTCTAAACCTCACCATGAGCTCAGACGCTGCCTGAACAAGGGTCAGTGCTGATACCTAGAGAGAACAATACACAGACATATATAAAGCATAAGTGCTTAACTTGGCAACCCCAACCCAGCAGTTGCACCTACAGAGAAGAAAGGTTAGGGTCAGTAGAAGTGCAAGAACAAAGTATTTCCACATAACACATCCACTAGTGCTCACTCAAGCGCTTTACAAAGAGATGGGTCTTCAGTCTGCATATGAAGACTGCCAGGGACTCAGCTGTTCAGACAGCCAGTGGGAGCTCATTACACCTTCGGGGAGCCAGGACATGTGTCTACCAAGGCCTCCTACATCTTCACTAGCAGTGCTGGGGACGAACAGTAGCTCAGTCTTGCTTGGATTCCATGCAGTGGCAGTGATTCCGAGATCGGTGAGGACTGACAGGAGGATCTTGTGGTTCACCCTGTCGAAGCCTGCAGACAGGTGAAGCAGAATCAGAACTAACCCTAACCCTAGACTTGTTAAGTTTAGGGGTTACAATATAGTCAGAGGATGCACTATTTACACATAAAAGCCAATGCAGTATCTAGACTTAAACTCATGCACACACACACACACACAAAAAAAGCTAATTATATCCAAGTGTATTTGACCAAAACACAATACAGAAAACCCCCCACACCATCCAATTTTAACAAAAACCCATAACCCTCTTCCCAGTACTCCCAAGGTCCAAGAAAATCCAAAATGCAAAAACCGAAAAATACACAAATGTTAGGTCCTTAGCAATGCATTGCACCAACTACAAAAAAAAATAAATAAATAAACCAGATGGATCTCACCGGCAATGGCAGGCCTATACTCATGCTTCACTCAGAATCCGGTAGGTAAATCCACTGATCTGAGAGTCAAGATCTGGAACCTGCTTGGTCTGCCAGTTCACAGGTAGAAAGTGTAAGGACAAAGAATTGGTGGATTGGTGGCTTTTCGGTGGATTCCAGTAGCTGTAGGATGGCATCTGTAGAAAGAGAAGAAAAGCAGGTTAAGGAATTTGTGGCAAGAGAAGGATTAACAGAAGGAGGAGCGGGGACAGAGGAAAGAGACTGCCAGATTTTATTCACTTTCTCCTCAAAGAAGGTGACAGTCCTCTGGGGTAAGGGAAGAGGGTGGAGGGGGAGAGGAGAAAATACTCAAGAGCTTGCGTGGGTCAGACGCAGATTCCTCCAGTTTCCCCCTGTAGAAAGAGGACTTTGCAAATGTCATTCCGCTGAGAGGAGGGTTTGGTAGGTGTGCAGATCAGAGTCGAGCTGGGATCTCCTCCACTCCCTCTCAGCTTCTCGGTTGCTACGCAGGCCTGCTGTCATCCAGGGGACAGGTGAAGTGGATCTTGTTTACCTGGGGGAGAGAAGACAAATGGTTAAAGCAAGAGAAGAGGGAGAAATTGAGCACAGGAAGGATGTGAAGGATTGACATGGCCAGAAGAACTGACTAGACAGACAGACAGACAGAGCAATGATCTAAGCAGTGAAAGGTGTTTATCCAGAGCAGGGGTAGGTCTACTGAACATCAGGTCCAGAAGGTTGCTGCCTCGATGCGTTGGAGGGGTTGGGTTGAGGATGATAGCAGTGGGTCCAGGCAAATTGATTGCAACTTCTGTGAGGTAGTTGAAGTGGCCAAGGAGAAGAAGTGTAGCTCCATCATCAACAGGGAAGAGACTCAAGAGTGTCTAGCTTGTGGATGAAGTTACCTAGAGAACAAGAAGGTTGATCAATCACAATGATTCAAAATAATTCTAGAGCCACCAACCACACTGGTCTAAGGAGGTGATGACCGTGGGGTACAGAGGAGACTGCTGGTATTGCGCTTCCTGTGGTGAGCATGGGATCTTCTAGGTCTGTAAGATGGAAGAAAAGGTATTGTAAGACATACAGTGGAAGAGCAACTACAGATAAATAAGAGATACCAAGACATCCCATCTCACCAAAGTGTCCATACAGGCTGAAACTCAACCCCAAAAATCCATTGAACTGCATTACCAAGTTGGATGCGATCAATCAACTCTAAAAATATGGATCACACAAATATCACCAAGTAACCCAATAAAACCTTAGATGTTAGCAAACCAGGTTAGCAAAGCATATGTCAAAGTGAACTGACCCCACTAAGGTCACTGCTCTGTTTCCCGTGAGTGTGGTCATGCACTGCACAAGACCATGAGATTTGACCACGTCTTTATAATGTTAGGGTTATATTATAACCAAGAAGTCCCTTATCACAAAATCGTCCACACATGTTTAAAGTGCATAAGAAAGCCCCACCGAGTCTAAAAACCTCACCATGAGCTCAGACGCTAGCCTGAACAAGGGTCAGTGCTGATACCTAGAGAGAACAATACACAGACATATATATAAAGCATAAGTGCTTAACTTGGCAACCCACACCCAGAGTTGCACCTGACCCCAGTTGCACCTACAGAGAAGAAAGGTTAGGGTCAGTCTAAAAAGAAGTGCAAGAACAAAGTGCCCCCCACATGTCCACTTACACAAGTGCACTAGTGCTCACTCAAGCGCTTTACAAAGAGATGGGTCTTCAGTCTGCATATGAAGACTGCCAGGGACTCAGCTGTTCAGACAGCCAGTGGGAGCTCATTACCTGCCTTCTGGGGAGCCAGGACATGTGTCTACCAAGGCCTCCTACATCTTCACTCACTAGCAGTGCTGGGGACGAACAGTAGCTCAGTCTTTGCTTGGATTCCATGCAGTGGCAGTGATTCCGAGATCGGTGAGGACTGACAGGAGGATCTGTTTGTGGTTCACCCTGTCGAAGCCTGCAGACAGGTGCTTCAGAATCAGAACTAACCCTAACCCTAGACTTGTTAAGTTTAGGGGTTACAATATAGTCAGATGAATGCACTATTTACACATAAAAGCCAATGCAGTATATCTAGACTTAAACTCATGCACACACACACACCCAAAAAAAGCTAATTATATCCAAGTGTATTTGACCCAAAACACAATACAGAAAACCCCCCACACCATCCAATTTTAACAAAAACCCATAACCCTCTTACCAGCACTCCCAAGGTCCAAGAAAATCCAAAATGCAAAAACCGAAAAATACACCGGATGTTAGGGTCCTTACCTTGCTGCATTGCACCAACTACAAAAAAAAATAAACCAGATGTGATCTCACCGGCAATGGCAGGCCCTATACTTCATGCTTCACTTCTCAGAATCCGGTAGGTAAATCCACCTGAGAGTCGAGATCTGGAACCTGCTTGGGGGATCCACGACCACAGGTAGAAAGTGGTAAGGACAAAGAATCTGTCCTGATTGAGTGGCTTTTCGGTGGATTCAGTAGCTGTAGGATGGCCATCTGTAGAAGAGAGAAGAAAAGCAGGTCCACGACCCGAGAAATTTGTGGCAAGGGAAGGATTAACAGAAGGAGGAGCGGGGACAGAGGAAAGAGACTGCCAGATTTTATTCACTTTCTCCCAAAGAAGGTGACAGTCCTGCTTAAGGGAAGATCCATGGAGAAGAGGGGGAGAGAGGGAAAATACTGCCAGACTCAAGAGCTGTGCGTGGGTCCAGAGAGATTCCCCCCAGTTTCCCGCTGTAGCTGCCTTCTACTTCTGGGGATCCACGATGTCACGGAGGCTGGAGGACTTTGCCTTCTGCTCCTTCTGGGGATCCACGACTGGATGAATCCACTGATCTGACCCAGGACTGACAGGAGGGTTGTGGTTCACCCTGTCGAAGCCTGCAGACAGGTGAAGCAGAATCAGAACTAACCCTTAACCCTAGACTTGTTAAGTTTAGGGGTTGCTATAGTCAAGATGCACTATTTACACAAAGGGGCCCAATGCAGTATCTAGACTTAAACTCATGCACACACACACACAAAAAAAAAGCTAATTATATCCAAGTGTATTTGACCAAAGACAATACAGAAAACCCCAGACACCATCCAATTTTAACAAAAAGAGAGATAACCTCTTCCCAGTACTCCCAAGGGGTCCAAGAAAAGGTCTGCAAAACACCGAAAAATACAGAAGGTTAGGTCCTTAGCGTTGCATTGCACCAACTTGAAAATGATAAAGCAGTGGATCTCCAGGCAAATTGCCTGCATACTCATGCTGACTCACTCAGAATCCGGGAGTAAATCCACTGATCTGAGAGTCAAGATCTCACCAACAGGGTCTGCCAGACTCACACCATGTGTCTAGTGTGTGGAGGAAGTTACCTAGAGATGGTGGATTGCAGGTAGTTTTCGGTGGATTCCAGTAGCTGTAGAAATGGCATCTGTAGAAAGAGAAGAAAAGCAGGTTAAGGAATTTGTGGCAAGAGAAGAGAACAGAAGGAGGTACGGGGAGGAGGGAAAGAGACTGACAGATTTTATTCACTTTCTCCTCAAAGATGGGGACAGTCCTCTGGGGGAAGGGAAGAGGGTGGAGGGAGAGAGGAGAAAGTACTCAAGAGCTTGCGTGGGTCATACGCAGATTCCTCCACATCCCCCTGTAGAAAGTTGGATTTTTGCAGATGTCAACTCACCCTTAAACCTGGATTGAATGGCTTATTTTGGTAGGTATGCGATCAGAGGCGAGCTGGGATCTCCCTCACTTACTTCACCTTCTGCTAAAACCAGGATTTGCGACGAAGGCCCCCTGCATATTATCCAGGGGACTGGTGAACTAGGTCATCTTGTTTACCTGGGGGAGAGTGGACAAATGGCCCCCATGAGATTTGACCAGATCTGGGAGAGATGGAGCACAGATTACACAGAGTGAAGGAAGGATGGAAAGGGGCGACATGGTCAGGACATGCTGGAGAGAGAGCATAAAAGACAGAAAGTGATGATCTATACCCCGGATGAGGTTTACCTGCTGCCTGAACAAGGGTCAGGGATAGACCCGAGAGAGGAACAATACACAGGTCGCGGAGCATAAGTGCTTAACTTGGCAACTTCCCAACCCAGAGTTGTTGGAGGGAGAAGAAAGGTTGAGGGTGAGGTGCTGCAAAGTATTTCCAGGCATATTTATTGCATCCACTAGTGCTCACTCAAGCGCTTTACAAAGAGGGGGCCGCTTACCAGAGTCTGCTTCTGAAGACTGCCACGAATCAACCTGTTCAAGTCCACTGGGAGCTTCATTACACCTTCGGGGAGCCAGGACAGGCCCCCCTACCAAGCCTCCTTGATCTTCTCTAGCAGTGATCCACGACGAACAGTAGCTCAGTCTTGCTTAACTTCCAATGAAGGATCCAGTGGCATTCTGGTGAGGACTGACAGGAGGATCTTGTGGTTCACCCTGTCGAAGCCTGCAGACAGGTGAAGCAGAATCAGAACTAACCCTAACCCTAGACTTGTTAAGTTTAGGGGTTACAATATAGTCAGAGGATGCACTATTTACACATAAAAGCCAATGCAGTATCTAGACTTAAACTCATGCACACACACACACACACAAAAAAAGCTAATTATATCCAAGTGTATTTGACCAAAACACAATACAGAAAACCCCCCACACCATCCAATTTTAACAAAAACCCATAACCCTCTTCCCAGTACTCCCAAGGTCCAAGAAAATCCAAAATGCAAAAACCGAAAAATACACAAATGTTAGGTCCTTAGCAATGCATTGCACCAACTACAAAAAAAATAAACCAGATGGATCTCACCGGCAATGGCAGGCCTATACTCATGCTTCACTCAGAATCCGGTAGGTAAATCCACTGATCTGAGAGTCGAGATCTGGAACCTGCTTGGTCTGCCAGTTCACAGGTAGAAAGTGTACGGACAAAGAATTGGTGGATTGGTGGCTTTTCGGTGGATTCCAGTAGCTGTAGGATGGCATCTGTAGAAAGAGAAGAAAAGCAGGTTAAGGAATTTGTGGCAAGAGAAGGTGTAACAGAAGGAGGAGCGGGGACAGAGGAAAGAGACTGCCAGATTTTATATTCACTTTCTCCTCAAAAGAAGGTGACAGTGCTCTGGTGTATGGGATGAGGGTGGAGGGGGAGAGGAGAAAATACTCAAGAGCTTGCGTGGGTCAGACGCAGATTCCTCCATTTGACCCCTCTTCATGGAGTTAGGACTTTGGCAAATGTCATATCCGCTGAAATACAGGCTGGTACCCTACAGCAGTCGACTTGGGATCTCCTCCAAGTGATGGCAACTCAGCTTCTCGGAAACCCAGCACTTGCTGTCATCCAGGGGACAGGTGAATTGGATCTTGTTTACCCAAAGAGAGACTGACAAATGGTTAAAGCAAGCTTCACTGGGGAGTGCAGTCATGCATGTTCACTTTGAGATGGACCACTTCTTTATAGAGTTAGGGTTACATTTCCAACGCGATGATCTAAGCATATTGAAAGGGGTGTGTCCATACAGGTTAGGTCTACTCAGCTCCACCCTTGAACTGCCTTATATTACCAAAGTGTCCCACATTACCAAGATGGATGGAGCAGTCAACTCCAGGCAACCCAGCACTCAATATCAGCATGTAACCCAATAAAACAAGGAGAAGAGTGTTAGCTCCAAAAGCATATTACAAAAGTGGAGAGACCCAGCAGAGTCACTGCCCTGTTGATGAAGTGAGTGTGCTCAACACGCTTGACATGAGAATGATGTCTTTATAGTGTTAGGGTTATATTACCAAGACGTGCCATATCACTAAATTTTCCACATACGCTTAAAGTGCATGCAGAAGCCCACTGGACTTTTCAAGATGGCCCATATGACCAAGAAGAAAAGGTATTGTATAATACAGTGGATGGAGACACTACAGATAAAGTTAAGTTAGATTACCAAGACATCTATATCTCACCAAAGTGTCCCTAAAGTCCTGAAACTCCATTATAAAAATCCATTGAACTGCATTACCAAGTGAATTGGATCAATCAACTCTAAACTCCCAGCACTTCAGATCACCAAGTTACCCAATAAAACCCTAGTGTTAGCAAACCAGTTTAGCAAAGCATATTACCAAAGTGGACTGACCCCACAGGGTCACTGGCTTGTTGACCATGAGGGCAGTCTCACTTCACTTTGAAAATTTGACCATTTCTTAGAGTTTGGGTTACATTACCCTTTACATGCAAGGTCTTTAGCAGACGTTTTCATTCAGCGTAACTTAGTCGTGCTTATTGTGCCATTGGATAATGTTCCCAGCTAGTTCAGGAAGGTTAGAGTCTAAAACTCACCATGAGCTCAGACGCTGCCCGAACAAGGGTCAGTGCTGATACCTAGAGAGAACAATACACAGACATATATAAAGCATAAGTGCATAACCTGGCAACCCCAACCCAGCAGTCGCACCTATAGAGAAGAAAGGTTAGGGTCAGTAGAAGTGCAAGAACAAAGTATTTCCACATAACATCCACTAGTGCTCACTCAAGCGCTTTACAAAGAGATGGGTCTTCAGTCTGCGAGAGACTCAGCTGTTCAGACAGCCAGTGGGAGTTCATTACACCTTCGGGGACCAGGGCATGCGTCTACCAAGGCTTCCTGCACACTCAGTCGGGGTGATCAAGGAGTTTCCGAATGAGATGGTGAAATCATGGTGAGGACCTGTAGTGCTGGGTGCTCCATAAGGAGTCAGGCAGGCAGAGACGCGATTGCATACCCGTGTGTCAGATGATGGGAAAGAAAACATGATCAGCATAGCAGTGATAAAAGCCATGAGAGGTAATTACTCTGCCAAGGAAAAGAGTGCAAAGAGAGAAGATGACCCAGAAGGGAGAAGGGAAGGGGAAATTCTAAAGAGCTTGCATGGGTCAGATGCAGATTCGTTCAGTTTCTCCCTGGAGAGGGTTTACCTGGGGGAGAGAGAGGACAAATGGGTAAATGCAGATGAGAGCAAAGAGCGTCTGTAGCAGTGTTCAGGGGGAGAGAGAAAAATGAGTCAAGGTGGGGGAGGGTAGTGAGGATGGTTGAAGCATAAGAGAAGAGTGAAGTAAAAATGTAAAGGGGTGATATGATCAGGAAAAGCTGGACAAAGCTGTTACTGTGATATCCAGTGGAGGGGTAGGTCTACTGAAGATCAGGTCCAGAGTGTTGTCACCTCAATGCATTGGAGGGGATGGGTTGAGGTTAAAGGATGATAGCAGTGGGTCCAGACAAGATGAATTTTGCCTGATGGGAGGTTGAAGTCACCCAGGAAAGGTGGGGATTCATTAACAGGAAAGACACTTGGAGTGTCTAGCTCAATGAAGTTACCTAAAGGACAAGGAGGTTGATAAATAATGATATGAAGGTTAGTGGGGGAAGACACTGTGACAGCATGATGTTCAAAAGATGAAACTGAAAGGTGAGGAAATTACAGGAGTAAAGTTCCTACTTTTAAACAACAGCAGACCTGTTCACCCACCTCTGCCAGTCTGTCTCAGTGAATGGGAGAAGTTAAAGACAGAAAACAGAGCAGAATAGAGACAAGTTCTCAGGGGTGATCCAAGTCTCAGTCAAAGCCAAGAAAAAAAAAAATAAAATAAAATAAAATAAAATCCAAGTCCAAGACAAGCAAATTAAAAACTCAAAGTCTGCCTTATTAACAGAGGAACAAGTCCTAATCAGAACCCACTAGTGCACTGATCAGCAGCTTAATTCCACTACCAGCATAACATGCACAGAAACAGGACCCCACACCACCTGGCCAGTGGGCTTATAAAAGCACTTACCAGGTGTAATCAATCAGCCTGATTACTGGAACTGGAAGAGAGTGTTCTCCCTCTGGTGGCGGGAGGACCACAGCACGGGCAGCCCTTAAACATGTGTAATTGTGTCACACTTTTTATTTTAGACTCATTGATCTTACTGACCATACACACTGCATAAGTTTACTGAAATTATCACAATCATAAATCAGTTTAGTAATATTAATGTTTAGTACAACAAAAACATTAAATTATGTTTAGTTTAATGTTTTAGAATTTTAATATGAAGTCAAAGAATGTTTTACCAATTCATTTGTAACTATGGATATCTCCAGAGTTCAGTCCCAGCAGACTCGTCACCCCTTTGAATGTTAAGTTTTCTACAGCCTTGGTTTTTGTGTAATCTTTTTAGAAAGAGAAGAAACACGAAAATGTCCTTTCATCCCAATGCAAGACTGGAGAAAAGGAGGTTGTAGAAATGGAAGTCACAGAGAAGATGAAAACAAAACAAACCTAAAACTGCACCTTTAAATATGTGTTCATTTAAAGTACTTTAAAATTTGTGGAAAACTGACATTAGACAACATTAGAACCACAATATGGAATATCAATCAATCAATCAATCAATATTTATTTATATAGCGCTTTTTACAACCAACGTTGTCTCAAAGCAGCTTCACAAAAAATCAATTTGTTCTAAAAACTCCCTTGGGTAAGGAAGAAACCTCGAGAGGGACCAGGCTCAAGGGCGGAACCCAACCTCCTCAGGTCAACCCGGATGAGACGAGAGAGACAGATAGAATTAACATAGAGGAACATCTAATAGATCCAGTCTGATAAGATCCAAACAAGTAAGTTTTGAGTCTAGTTTTAAATGTAGAGAGTGTGTCTGATTCCCGAACGGATAAAGGGAGAAGGTTCCAGCGTTTCGGGGCTACGCAAGAAAAGGCTCGACCACCTGCTGTGGTTCTTCTGAACCTAGGTACTGTCAGCAGGCTGTTATTTTGTGAGCGGAGCGCACGCGTGGGTTCGTATGAGTGAAGTAGTTCACTGAGATACTGGGGGGCCAGACCGTTCACTGAGATACTGGGGGGCCAGACCGTTCACTGGTTTGTATGTAAGGAGTAGAATCTTGTACTCCACACGAAATTTAACAGGTAGCCAGTGTAGTGAGGACAGTATCGGGGAAATGTGATCGTATTTTTTAGTTCTAGTAAGGACTCTAGCAGCTGCGTTCTGGACGAGCTGGAGCTTATGTAGAGCCTTATTTGTGCACCCGGCTAAAAGTGTGTTGCAATAATCCAGCCTAGAAGTTATGAAGGCATGAACCAGCTTTTCCGCGTCTTTTAAGGATAGGGTATTGCGTAATTTAGCGATATTGCACAGATGGAAGAATGCCCTCCTAACTATGTTATTGATATGTGCATCGAAAGACAAGCTGGTATCGAAGATAATGCCTAGATTTCTCAGAGTTGAGCTAGGAGTAATAGCGTGGCGTCTATATTCAAGACAATTTGGGAGAGTTTAGTTCTCTCTGCATTAGGGCCAAGTAGCAGGACCTCAGTCTTGTTTGGATTAAGATGAAGGAAATTCTTGGCCATCCAGTTTCTAATATTAATAACACAATCTTCTAGTTTATTTAGGTTTAGAGCCTTGTTTGGTTTGGCCGATATATATAATTGTGTGTCGTCAGCGTAACAGTGAAAGCTGACGTCGAAACTACAGATTATGTTACCAAGAGGCTGCATGTACAGAGAGAAGAGCAGGGGCCCGAGCACTGACCCTTGAGGGACACCATATCTTACTAGAGTATGACTAGAGTGCTTATTGTTAAGACTAATAAACTGATAGCGGTCAGTGAGATACGATCTGAACCAGGATAAAGCCTGTCCTTTAACGCCAAACTGATGTTCAAGTCTGTCAAGGAGGATCGTGTGGTCAATGGTGTCGAATGCAGCACTGAGATCTAAAAGAACTAATATAGATACCTGACCATTATCAAGAGACATCAAGAGATCATTCACTACTCTAGTTAAAGCCGTTTCAGTACTGTGGTGGGGTCTAAAGCCAGACTGAAACATCTCATGAAGAGAGTTCTCATGTAGGTGGGAGGAGTTTCAGTACTGTGGTGGGGTCTAAAGCCAGACTGAAACATCTCATGAAGAGAGTTCTCATGTAGGTGGGAGGAGTTTCAGTACTGTGGTGGGGTCTAAAGCCAGACTGAAACATCTCATGAAGAGAGTTCTCATGTAGGTGGGAGCAAAGTTGTTGCGATACCACTTTTTCTAAGATCTTTGATAAAAAGGGAGATTGGAGATTGGTCTATAGTTGGTGAGCTCATTGGGATCGAGCTCAGGTTTTTTAATTAGAGGTTTAACTACAGCGAGTTTTAACGATCTCGGTAAATGTCCAAGACTAAGGGACGAGTTAATGATAGAGAGCAGAGGCTTCACCACACTGGGCATGATCTGTTTGAGAAGTTTTGTCGGTATTGGGTCTAGAATGCAGGTCGAGGATTTAGAAGAGCTAATTAGCTTAATTAACTCATCCTGAGTGATGGAGCTAAAGGATACCAGTTCGCCTTTTGGGCTGACAGGAAACACGTCATACTGTGTTACTAGATTTACAGATGTATGTTGGGTTAGTGTTCTAATATGTTCTATTTTGTCATTGAAATACCTGCTAAAGTCATCACAGCTGTATGTAGCTTGAATACAGTCTTCAGACTGTTTAATGTTACTAGTTAGTTTAGATATTGTGCTGAACAGGACTTTAGGATTATTTTGGTTTTTCTCAGTGAGTGATGAGAAGTAGGCATTTTTAGCTGTGTGTAGGGCGTGTTTATATTCCAGGAGAGTGTTTTTCCACTCACTTCGGAAGCAGTCTAATTTAGTTATACGCCATTTACGTTCATAACTACGAACTTTTTGTTTGAGTATGCGAGTATGATCATCATATAACTACCAAAATCTGCTATGATTTTATAGAAAAATGATGTAGGTTCAATTAAATTACAGAAACATTTTATGATACCATATTTTAAAGTGCATAAATATTATAACTGCAATAAAATTGCAGAAAAATTACAGAAATATTCTAAGACTCAACATAAATGACAACCTCACATAAGTTCATTCGAGATCCAGAGTATTCTATTTTTTGGCATCACTACAAAAATTGATAACCTGAAATAAAACTATATAAAAATACAGAAATACTGATATGAAATACATCTGCAAATAAATAAACAAATAAATCCCACATTAAAATTGCATACATTTTATTAAAACTAACATTATTCTTGCATTATTTACTGATGATCTAACATTCACACTGTCACCATGCAAATATTGAAAACTGCAGCAGATTTACAGAAAAATTACACAAACCTGTTTATTTCATATGAAAAGTATGCATACAGAAAAATTCCCTTAACTTAAGCTTTTATAGAATTTTTAAATAGAAATAATGTGTAATAAAATGACATAATTTATCCAAGTTACAGAACGTACTTATGTACATAACTCCTCCAATGTCAAAATGATGGTCTGCATTTTTCAGCCCTGTTTCAAAAGTGCTTTATACATCATTCTTCTACACCATTAGAAAGATACTATATTTATACTGAAAATATGTGTAATGTATCTATCATATGGGATACGACCTGATGTTTAAAAAGGAATACTACAACAGCAAAATGCAATAAAAAAATTACATACTTTTTCAATTTGAGTATTTTTAAGGCAGAATAAATAAGAATAGTTCAATTTGCTGTCTTGGCCAGGCCCTCTTTTTCAAATTTATGTGATTGTAAGTAACAATTATGCATTAAAACTGAAAATGCATTTTTTTTTTGTGTGTTTTTTGATGGGTATGCATCTCATTCCACTTCTACATGGATGATTCTCCCATGAATTGAGGAAAAGGAAAGGTGGAATTTCCACACCCTTCAGGTACAGATTTTAATTTTAAAGGAAGGTAAAAACTTCAAAAACAAAAATCTAGGTGTGTTGGAAGCTGGAGGTAAATTAATATAATTTGTTTTCTGCCACTGATAAAGATAAAAGTTGCCCAACATAACTTCCCTGCAGCGGGTAGTGAAGACAGCTGAGAAGATCATCGGTGTCTCTCTTCCCATCGTCATGGACATTTACACCACACGCTGCATCCACAAAGCAACCAGCACTCTTCACCACGCACACCCCTCACACACACTCTTCACCCTCCTACCATCTGGAAAAAGGTACAGGAGCATCCAGGCCCTCACATCCAGACTAGGCAACAGCTTCTTTCCCCAAGCCATCAGACTCCTTAACACCCAGAGTCTGGTCTAAATAACTGCACACATTCAATGACTGGACTGAACACCCACACATACACAACCTCATCTCTTAAATCTGTCCACACATAACACTTAAAGTATAAAATGTTTACATGTGAAAGAAACTAGCCTCATCATACGTTATTTTCCTTTCTAATGTAATCCTCTGAATTCTGCTATTCTCATATGATCTCAACTAAGCTCTAGCAAATGGCCTGTTGTTGTGGGGAAAGTGCAATGGTTTCTTTTGTTACAGAAAATTTAAATTGTCTCCCCACCTATGGAGTGGCTATGCAGTTTATATGAAAATGACTCACTGTCTCCCACCTTAAGGTGATAACCATCAGCTGATCACTCTCCCTTATCTGTTTGAATGCCAACTATAATCCTTTATTGTGTGATGACCATCAACCCCCCCAATGTTGATACTCCAAGCACCCTCATCTTCACCCAATCCTACTCCTCCTTCAACTCCTCTCACCTTCATCCTTTCCCCTCCCACAGTTTCCAATGTATATAAGGTTCTCCCAAAATACCCCTAGTAAGACAAGACTGGACTGTGTCAGACTGGACCAGACTGGACAGGACTGACAACCTAAGCCTGGTGCCCGTGCATGATTCCTCATGCCCGTGAATAAGACTAGATTTTGTCGTGATCGACCGAGTTGTACCCATGCATCTCTGTATGTGTGAATAAACTCAACACAACGCTGAACCTCATCTCCAGTCTCCTGGTTCCTGATTCTTCTTGAAGACCTGAATTTCTAACAATGTATACCAAATATGGACATAACTGCTGCTAAAAACAATGTTCATCTTTAAAAAAAAAAAAAAAAAATATCGACACAACCACACTTTACTGCACCCACTACCAGTGGGCTATCTGCGCTGTCCCCTCCCTGTACTTATTGTTTGCTGTTTCGTGTATTGTAAATTGTCGTGTGTATTTATTGTTTTATGTAGCACCTTGGTCCTGGAGGAACACTGTTTCGTTTCACTGTGTACTGTTCACCACTGTATACGGTTGAAATGACAATAAAAAACTACTTGACTTGAATTGACTTGAAAAATGGATGGTGAAACTCACCTGGGTTACCTAAAATCTCAAGCTTAATATACATAAATACACACATCAAAGTAACAGATGCCCCCAGAAGGAGGTGTGGGACTGCAGTGCTGGGTGGGAGAAAAAGGTTACCAGGAAAAATAAATGATGAACTGGATGAGGGAAACAACAGGAAACAGTTTTAGGGCCACAGGAAAGAGACTACGACACTTCATTTATTGGTCCACTAGATGGAGCCAGAGCCTTACACTGTACTTTGTTCACCATGCTTACCCAGCCATCCCACCATTCTTTACAAGGCTGTTGAAAGCAGTGATGCTATTGGATGCTCCTTTATCTGGGACAAAACAGATCATGGATTTGCTGTCCCTCAAAGTATGAGACATTAATGCAGAGGACAGTACCACACTTCTCTATACTCTTGGTTTCCACCAACCTGTAGAAGACAGATTCTACAGCCTGCAGAAAGATTAAAAAGGCTCTGTACAGAAAAGCTCTAAATGTTACCGTGAACAATCCCTAAACAAACTACTCTTATTATAGAACCTGAGACCTGAGACTAGAGGTCCAACCTGGGAAAGCCAGGAAAAAAGATGAACCAAGGATGTAAAACTGAATCTTTCCTAATGGAATGTAAAAATATTTCTGTGCATGTCTTTTTGTACACAATAACACTATCACCACATAAAATAAACATTAAAATATGCAATGTTCTATAATTTTGTATTAAAATAATATAGATATTATAAGTACAGTAAAATTACAGAACATTTACAGAAATGTTTTATGTGCTGAAATCAAGGCCATGTTTATTAAACAGATGTGTATTCAAACACAGCAGCAACAAGAGCAAAGCGGACATAACAAAGGGACAAAGCAGATACAGAATCAAGAAACCGGCAGGCGATAAAACCAAGCAAACAATGAGACCAGCAAAAGTGCCAATGGGGCACAGACAGACGAGTAAACAGGAAATCAGAATAAAGTCAAAAACCAGATCTGCAAAAAAGATGAGGCAC
Organism: Prochilodus magdalenae; assembly: GCA_024036415.1. Classification (NCBI taxonomy): domain Eukaryota; kingdom Metazoa; phylum Chordata; class Actinopteri; order Characiformes; family Prochilodontidae; genus Prochilodus; species Prochilodus magdalenae. The sequence goes on from JAMWET010000721.1 coordinate 15,135, forward strand.
GAGTAGAAATGCTCAGTAAGCAAAAGAGATAGGGGATGGTGGACATGACAATGACATCATCAGGTGGTGGGTTATTGTGTAATGACGATGTAATATATTAGGAAATTTCACCACTGGAAATATTGAAAACTGCAGTAGAATTATGACGTTCTATGACTTCATATTAAACTGATGCATATAACATTAAGACAGCAATACAATTCAGAATATTACAAATATACACTATTGTGTATATTCAGGCAAATCACAGGATATAATACAAATCACTTTAACCTAAAAATGTGCATTTTTTCTTTGAATTCTGCGACTGACCCTGGTATGCACACAAAATATATGCCACTGAAAAAATGCATAATTCTTCCATGATATTTTTTACACATCATTTATGCATTTTTGAGTTAAAATCACATCATTTCTCTATTAAAACTTTTACTATAAAAAATGTCATAGATGAATTATGTAATTCTTTGGTGACACTTTTATAGAAACATTCTGTCATTTTTAGAAAAACTAAATCAGTTTTCTATAAAGTCTGTAATAAAAGAATTACATCAATTACATCATACATCATACCCCCCTTTTTTTTGCTTAATTTACAGAATTCATAGAAAAAATATGCATATTTAAGTAGTTCGTTAAAATGAAAACATGATCATTTTTTCCAATAAGGTAACAGATAGTTTACATAAGTTTTCTATGTTACAGAAAAATCATGCAACTCTACATTAAAACTGGCATCATTTGTCCATGAAGTTACAGAACATGTATGTAACATGTAAATCATCTAATAATGATTGACTACATTTTTAGCTTTTAGAGTTTTATGGATAATTCTTCTACACAAATATAAATATACTGTATTTCTCTACAAACATAGAAAATGTTTGTTATATAACTATAGTATATGATGCAACGCCAAAGACAAGTACTACAACACAAAAACATGCAATAAAAAATTATGTATGTTTTTGTTTTCTGGGGTTCCACAGTTCACCGTTCTCCAAATCTGAGACAGATACTGTGCTTTGGTGTGTAGTTATTTTGGTTTTAAATTTTAAAAAGTGAATGGGAAATGCCTCATAATTATAAATAATGCCTTATAATTTTTCATAATTTCTTTTATCAGACATAGGGAGTGCCAAAAGTCCATTAATGGCCACATTAAAAACTGGTCCCGCCGTACTTTCATCCAGAGTTATAATAGTCCAATTACACTGTACAGTTATGAAATGATAAGTTTTGAACTTTTCTGTTGTTCAGATTTTGCCCACCCGGTGGTGATCATGCTATTTGTCTACTTGGCACATTACTAATATTAGGCACTTATAACTGGGTCAGTTCTCATTATTGCCTTACCTGCCTTGAGTTGGTATGGTCTACAGGAAGCAAATAACAAACCTAGTACTGACCAGGGGCTTATTTAACTCTGCCCACTTGGCCAAAGAAGTCTTGACCCCTAATCCATTTTAGTAACATTTGGCACATACCACATTTTCGTTTGGTTAAATGAGGGTTAACCTGAAGGTCCCAGCAGTCCCATGCCAGTGTTTGGTGGCTCAGGGATGTTTGTCCCTGATGGATGTGGCAAGGTTTTGGTGGTCCTAGTACTAAACTCGTTTTTTAAAGGGGTAAAATGTCAAAATGACCACTCACACTTCATCAAAAACCCCTGACCCATATGACATTATTTACATCCCCCTTTTCTCTCATGTAGGCCACTTTGGAGATGTGTGGACGTTAGGTGAGGTACTGTGGGGCCTGTATGGTGCCCTAGGTTAGAGTTAGGGCTACTGCAAGGTAGCTCACTGGGCCACATTAGTGATGCTGTTTATGATGTGAGGCTGTTTTAGCGATGTTAAGCACTAGCTCCATTAAAAAAAGGAAACCTGTTAAAGGTTAACCAGAGTGGACAGTTTGGTTTATAATTTGAGCCATTTTGATATTAACTGTTCAACATTCAGCACAGTTAAACTTCACAATCTAATCAGACCTTTTAGATCAAGGTAGGCTTCTAACGGTAGCTCCGCTGGCAGGAGGTAATGTATGTCCAATCAGATCCGTACCGTGTATTTACAAAGCCTGTTAAACCATGGCCATGCATATATCTGCCCACGTTATCCTGACCAACAAGGCACAGCTTTGTGAGTCTAGCACTTTGCTAAATGTGGTTTGGCCGCTAACTACTAAATTGTTCAGACAAATGTGCTAAATGTGCTTGTGTCTTAAATTTTTGTGCCAAACCCTCCATACCTGGGTCCTGGTCAATTGGACAAAGCTAAAATAAATGGAGTGTCTTTTGGGTAGGCTGAGTCCTCTCCTGAGCCCACTCATTGAGTTTGGTGGCAATACAACCTGACATGGTGAAAATAGCTAGAGATCCATTAGAAGACACGTCAGGGACACATTTTTGATCTAATGATTGCGGACAGAAAAAGTAAGTACAATTTTTTAAATTGAAAATTAAATTACATTTTATTTTTATTTAATTAAAATTAATTAAAAATCTCATCTAAGTTTGGTTAATTTTGAACAACCTTAAGAAGGCGCCAGAGGTCCATTAATAGCATTGTGGGAAACTGGTGCCACCCTAGTCTTAGAACAGTGAACTCACAGCATATGTTTATGGAAGTTTTGTAGTTTACACTCTGGTGTCAAAAATCTTTGATCAAGACTTCAGATGTGATCAGCAGATGATTCGGTTGTTAGGAGCAGCTTAGAGAAATCTCACTGTACCTCACTGTACCTGGGCATGAATACAAGCTCATTGGCACGACTGTGGCTTGTACAAAACACAGCGGCTAGAATGCTGACTGGTACTCAGTGAAGGGACTTACAGTGAGGAAAATGAGTATTTGAACACCCTGCGACTATGCAAGTTCTCCCACTTAGAACTCATGGCGGGTTCTGAAATCTTAGGTGCATGTCCACTGTGAGAGACATAATCTAAAAAAAAAATCTGGAACTCACTATGTATGATTATTTATTTGTGTGTTACTGCTGCAAATAAGTATTTGAACACCTGTGAAAATCAAAGTTAATATTTGGTACAGTAGTTTTTGTTACAGAGGTCCTGTAGTTTTTCACCAGGTGTGCACACACTGCAGCAGGGAGGCCCATTCCTCCACACAGATCTCCTCCAGATCAGCCAGGTTTCTGGGCTGTCGCTGAGAAACATGGAGTTTGAGCTCCCTCCAAAGATCTTCTATAGGGTTTAGGTCTGGAGACGGGCTAGGCCACTCCAGAACCTTGATCTGCTTCTTACGGAGCCACTCCTTGGTTATCCTGGCTGTGTGCTTTGGGCCATTGTCATGTTGGAAGACCCAGCCACGACCCATCTTCAATGCTCTAACTGAGGGAAGGAGGCTGTTCCCCAAAATCTCACAGTACATGGCCCCGGTCATCCTCACCCGGTCCTCCTCTCCTTAACACAGTGCAGTCGTCCTGTCCCATGTGCAGAAGAACACCCCTACAGCATGATGCCTCCACCCCCATGCTTCAGCGTAGGGTGGTGTTTTTGGGATGGTGCTCATCATTCTTCGTCCTCCAAACACGGCGAGTGGAATTAAGACCATCTGACCACAGAGCTTTCTCCCATGACTCCTCTGGATCATCCGAATGGTCATGGGAAACTTAAGCCGGGCCTGGACGTGTGCTGGTTTAAGCAGGGGAACCTTCCGTGCCATGCAGGACTTTAAACTATGAGGTCTTAGTGTATTACCCACGGTAACCGTGGAAACAGTGGTGCCAGCTCTCTTCAGGGCATTGACCAGCTCCTCCCGTGTAGTTCTGGGCTGATTCCTCACCTTTCTTAGGATCACTTATACGCCACCAGGTGAGATCTTGCGTGGAGCCCCAGTCTGAGGGAGATTGACATTCATGTTTAGCTCCTCCCATTTTCTAATAATTGCTCCAGCAGTTGATCTTTTTTCACCAAGCTGCTTGGCAGTTGCCCCGTAGCCCTTTCCAGCCTTGTGGAGGTCAGCAGTTTAGTCTCTGGGGTCTTTGGACAGCTCTTTGGTCTTAGCCATGTTAGTAATTGGAGTCTTACTGATTGTGTGGGGGGGACAGGTGTCTCTATGCAGCTAACGACCTCCAACAGGTGCTTCTAATTTAGAATAATAGGTGGAGTGGAGGTGGAGTTTAGAGGCGGACTAACAGGTCTTTGAGGGCCAGAATGTTTGCTGATTGGCAGGTGGTCAAATACTTATTTACAGCAGTAACACACAAATAAATTATTATAAAATCATACATTGCGATTTCCGGATTTTTTTTTAGATTATGTCTCACAGTGGACATGCACCTAAGATGAAAATTTCAGACCCCTCCATAATTTCTAAGTGGGAGAACTTGCAAAGTCGCAGTGTGTTTTCCTCACTGTATTTATGTTTATTACTGTGCACCCTGTATCGTACTGTATTACTGTGCTGCATTGTGTAATTGTGTAACTGCTACTGGCTGCAATTTCCTTCAGGATCAATAAAGTATCTATCTATCTACTCAAGGTCACATTGTACATTTTGGTGGACCAAACTGTTTGCTTTACCCACTCTGCCCACCTTAGTATTGTATTACAGGGACTGAGCACAAAGTCTCTTCACAGGACAGAGTGGACAGTTTGGTTTATAATGGGAGCCATTTCGGTATTAACCGTTCAACATTAAGCACAGTTTAACTTCGATCTAACTGATCTAATCAGACCTTTCAGATCAAGGTAGGCTTCTAATGGTAGCTCCGCTGGCAGGAGGTAATGTATGTCCAATCAGATTCGTACTGTGTATTTAGTGTACAGCCGTTTCCTCTGTTCATGTTGCTGTTGGTGTGTTATTGACTTGCGCTCCAGTGTTGATCAGAGGGATAGGCATGTGAAAGGATGGATTTCCATGTTGTGTCTTGGTTTCTCTCCACGTTTCTACCTCTTGCTGTAAGGACAAACTACTCACTACTGGCCACCAGATGGTGCTGTTCATCTGGTTTAACTGAGGTTTATCTTAAACTTGATTACTAAAGGTCATTTTCAGCTTAGACAGTTTGATACTCCATCTCTAGACCCATAAATCAATCTTTCACTGGCCCATGCTGCTGACAACTATCTTGATACTGCCATGGCAACTGCTGCGCTGCTGACCCGCAAGGCACTCCAGCGGGTGGTGAAAATGGCTCTACGCATCACCGGCACCCAGATCTTACCCCCCATTCAGGACATCTATCATAAGCGCTGCCTGGGCAGGGCGAGGAATAATCATCAAGACTTTCCCACCCGAATCCTGGTCTTTTCCCCTCCTCCTCCCCTCTCCGGCAGGCTCGCACTACCAGGAGCCTCCGCTCCCGCACCAGCAGACTCAGCTCCCGCGCCAGCCAACTCCGCTCCCGCACCAGCAGACTCCGCTCCCACACCCAGCAGACTCCGCTCCCGCACCAGCAGACTCCGCTTCCCGCACCAGGAGCTCCCCGCACCTCAGACCACACCACACCGAAGGCTCTATCCGCTCAGGGCCTCCCGCTCCCGCGCCAGCAGACTCCGCTTCCCCACCAGCAGACTCCCTCCCGCACCAGCAGACGCCCTCCGCTCCCGACTCCGCCTCAGCTAGACTCCGCTCCCACACCTAAGCAGAACTCCGCTCCCACAAGACCAGGAGCCTCCGCTGCCACACCAGCAGACTCCGCTCCGCACCAGCAGACTCCGCTCCCGCACCAGCAGACGTCCGCTCCCGCTCCAGCAGCTCTCCCGCACCAGCAGACTCCGCTCCCGCACCAGCCGACTCCCCGCTCACCACAGACCGGAGCCTCCGCTCCCGCACCAGAGAGCCTCCGCTCCCACAACCAGCAGACTCCGCTCCCGCGCCCAGCAGACTCCGCTCCCGCACCAGCGACCTACCAGCTCCCCCGCACCAGCAGACTCCGCTCCCGCACCAGCAGACTCCGCTCCCCCAGGAGCCTCCAGGCCCGCAGCAACTCCGCTCCCACACTCAGCAGACTTCCGCTCCCGCATCCAGCAGACCCTCCGCTCCCGCACCAGCAGACTCCGCTCTCGAACCCGCCCACCAGCAGACGGACCCCGCTCCCCCCCCAGCCCCCTCCGCCCCCCCCCCACAGACTCCGCTCCCGCACCAGCAGAACTCCGCTCCCTGCACCAGCAGACTCCGCTTCCCCGCACCAGCAGACTCCGCTCCCTGCACAGCACTTCCGCTCCCGAACATCATATTCAGGAACAGTTTTTTTCATGAGGCTGTGTGTCTCCTGAACGCTGCACGGACACTTTAAATTTACATTGCAACTCCCCCTGCACCCCTACTGCACCCCTCGCACTTATTCTTCTGTACTCATGTTTACATACTGTATACTACTGGCACTTTATTCATACCACGCAAGCTACTGTATACTCATGTTTACAGACTGTACTACTCATGTTTAATTTTACAATACTGTATACTCGTGTTTTGTTATACTCGTGTATAACATACTGTATACTCGTGTTTACAGACTGTATACTCATGTTTTACATACTGTATAATACTCATGTTTTACATACTGTAGTTAGCTCGTGTTTACAGACTGTATATACTACTGTATACATGTTTTACATACTGGTCTATACTCGTGTTTACATAGACTGTTTTTATACTCATGTTTACATACTGTATACTCATGTTTACAGACTGTATACTCATGTTTACATACTGTACTCATATTATCTCTACCTCAGATGTTATTTTCATTGTGTACATACTGTCTACTTCATCTACTCTTACAGTTCAAACATTCATTTGTAATGCTGCTCTTATACATTCATATATATGTATATAGATATGCTTATATATGTATATATTTATTACTACGGCTCTTTATGTAAATAATACTGTACTTGCACTTCTGGTTAGATGCTAACTGCATTTCATTGGCTCTGTACCTGTACTCTACACAATAACAATAAATTTGAATCTAACCTAATCTAATATCTCTTCAGTCGTGATGTCCTGTTTGGCATGTTTGCATTTCTGCTACTGTGTGTAATTAAACCTTACTCAACTAATGGAGGAGTTAAATAATCTTTTTCAGAATGTATTGATCAGATTAACTGTGCTTTTCACTTACTGACTTCAGAAGGAAACACCCATCTCAGCTCTGCACACATTTATACACCCCAACAGGAAACAAAGCAGGACAGAAGGAACAACTAAACTAGGCAGAGCACTTCGGTATGATCTGCAGTCTGCAGTGTGGTCAGTCTGGGGCCAGTGTGCAGCAGCAGAGCAGCTGTGAAGTGTGGGAGACAGAGCTCACTCCAGTCCAGGTTTGCTTTAGTCCAACACGACAGTGAGAAGCAGGGTACTGTACACCTCTGGGTGATATATAAATATAAATATATAATATAATAATAATATAAAATATAATATAAAAATATAATAATAATATAAAATATAATATAAAAATACCATTCTATTTTAACTGACCTGAATGAGGAGCTGCAATGTTGTCATAGTTAGTTATAAATAAATCAATAAATAAATAAATAAACTGACTGATATATTTGAAAGTTTTTAAACAGCCTAGGTTGGAGGCGTTATAGATGAACGTTTTCACTTCTTGGTGAGCGCATAGAAACCTCACAACAAAAAAACTCTTAAACTATTTGCACACCGGAGCTGAATGTATTTATTTATTGGTTTATTTGTATTTGTTTATCTTAATTTACCCAAAACTGTTCAGTGCCGTTCTCTGAGGACTCTCTCTGGCGCCCTCTAGTGCTTGTCGGTGCTGTTAAGGAGATGAACAGGAAGTGGGCGGGCTCTAATCAGACTGGTTGCATTTTAATCGACTCAACGGGTGTTAGTATTAAAAGGGGCGGCGTTTCATTCTCCAATAGAATCTCGTCTTCACTTCTCCCGCCTTTTTTGGCTACACCTACTGCACAAATCCCGTCATCGCAGCCTGTACACTTTAACACACGCCTCGTGACTCGGTCCACCTCAAAGCCATTGGTGTGCGGTATTGCCGCCGTTTCCTCTCCGCTGTAATAATCCCCACACTATAATACCTCACACCGAACACCTCAGCTGCGCTCGCCCTGTGTGCTTAAAGTACGGGGGGACGGGTCCAGGATTCTGATTGGTTAAGGGCAGAGCAGAGCGGGCTTTGATTGGCTAAGGGTTTTTACTACGCCTGTCCGTCATTCTAGTCAGCAAGTTCGGTGGAGTTGTTTGTAAGTTGATGTCTGTCCAAAAGAAACTCCTTCAGAAACTCCGTCTGAAAAAATGAGCGGTAAGTGAGATTAAACTCCCTTATAAACTCGGTTCAGAAGCAGCCAGCTCAGGTTAATCGCCACAGCTGTGAGGTAAAAACGGGTTTGTACTGTTCGTTAATCTGGTTGTTAGTCGCTAAACTAGTAAAGTTAGTTTGGTAGCTTAAAGCTAACTCTGTTAACTGTCTGAAGCTCAGTGGCTCCTAAAACTCCTCGATCTGACCTGCAAAGTGTACACGAGTGAGCACAGACCATCTTAAAACGTTTAGGGGTCACTTTCCAATGTTGCCCGTATCCTGAGTTAGAAATGCTAGTTATGACGATGTGGATTTTTTTCGTTCCACCTTAAATGTGCAGCAGTTAACAGCGGATGTCTGAGGCGCCAGAATGCAAGTGCTGCACCATTTAAGGTGGAACGGGAAGATTTCAATAAAAGCCGGCTAATGTTCTCCAGATTCAGTTTCTCATGTACAGCATGATTACAGACGAAGCGTTTCCCTCTGTAGATCTCTGAATCTTAATCGGTGAACCACATGAAGAGTGTGTTTTGTGTTTTGTGCGCAGATCGGCAGCAGCAGAGTGAAATGGCCGCGTTGGAAAGCGGCGGAGACTTCCGTAAAAAGCGAAACTCCAACACACAGCCAGTAAGTCCCGACCTGCTTCCCTCTCATACAGCCTGGAAACACGGGCTCCCCTATGAGCAGCGCCATTTCCCTCATATACACACCTGTACTGCGGGCTGGGCCTTCTACAGGTGTTCTTTACGGTCCTTTTTACCAACGAGCTTACAGGGCAAGTCCACCGAGTCCTCAGAATTCGTGACTAATTACAGGTTTTAGATGTAAACAGTCATTCCGAGGGGTTCGGTGAAAACTCCTTTCTAGATAAGGTCAGAGCTGTTACAGTGGTGGTGAAGGTAACCAGACGTCCCCTCTAAAAGCTCCCTCACAGGAAGTTCCTACAGGAGGAGGTTCTGAATACGCTGCCTGATGTCTGAGAGACGTCTGTTTATGAAAAGTGGGTGGAGAAGATCTCGCCTTAAACTCCATTCATGGTGGAGGGATACATGGCTGCACAGGGCGCTGTGAGGTAAATAGCTCCCCCACAGGGACTTATTATTAATAACAAACCTTAATGTTCCGAGATTGTCATCATCAATCATTGTCCATATACACTCAGAATACACGTGTAGGTTTTTTCCTGGTGTTTTTAGATGGTCAATATAGTGTCTATAGGTGTGTTCTAGACATGGAGAACCTTAGTTCCCATCACCACCACTGTACAGAACATATGAACCATCTCACACCAAAACCTGCTCTCAATCTCTCTGTTTACACCTCACACTCGGTTATAGAGGAATTTTGAAAAATGGGTGGAGTTTCAGTTTAAAGTGGCAGTATAAAGGGCGTGACTGAGATGGTTTGTTTGGGGGAGGTGAAATGTGGTGAATTGCCCTGGGGTGTGTGTGTGTGTGTGTGTGTGTGTGTGTGTGTGTGTGTGTGTGTGTGTGTGTTGGGGGCAGGGTGCTGTGTTTCCTGCTTGTTCTTGAAATTCTTGAATGCTTGTTTTTGGTATAATGGTCTGTTGTTGTTCTTCCCAGACAGTCAGACGGAGAACAGCAGTAGAAGCTGTAGTACAGCCTGGTATCTGTAACGCTGTACTAGTGTAAGGTACTAGAGTAGTGCTGGTGATGGGTTTCCGTATTAGGCTGATATAGGCTGGGTTAAATGTCAGACTGAATAGCCGTAATAACTGACCTGATCTTGAGATGTTTTGAATTGGCCTGAACAGCGTCTCGCCGGCAGTGATGACTCAGCTGTAAGGTTTGAGATGTTCATGGCTGGTTCTGCTGGACTGAACGGACGTTAGTTTTCCACTGCTGGCGTTAATTCTGTGCTCTGTGTACGTCTCTCCTGTGACAAACTCATTTCTGTTTTGTTTTATTTTTCAATTTCATTCTCCATGTTATTGTGTTACTGTGTTGCTGATCTGATCCGAGGAGGGATGGGTTCTTCTTTTGAGTTTTTCTTAGTTCCTCTCAAGGTTCCTGTCCTGGTCTGAAGGAGTTCTGTTGGTAGCACTGATCTGCTTTTATGTGAATATAAAACTCATTCAGGGTCCAGAGCCAAATGGAGATGGATCTTCCCAGAATGCTTCCCTGTGGAGTTATGTCCCACGTTCAGATCCCTGAGTCGGATGTTTGAATCCTGGGTGGAGGAGAAGCTGGGGAGACTCGGGTAGTGTAGCTGAGGTGTTGGTGTCACTGGTAGTCGGCTCCCTTTTCATGTTGTTATTGTATTTCCACTCTTCCAGCTAAAGCTCACTTCACTCATCAACCTGCTCGGCTAATCATCCAAGCGAGGTGGATGGAGCTGGAGCTTCGTATTTGAGTTCTCGGGCGTAGGATTGTAACCGCAGTGCCTTTTTGTGTCTAAACAGAAAATTTGAAGCTGGCGAATAGAAAGCTATCCAGATCAGCCTAAATAATCTGCATGTTTCAGTTCTGAAAGCTGTGCTGCATGTTTTTGGCTTCATGGTCAAATTCTACAGTTGACGAAGTTGTTCCTAGTTCTCAAACACTAAACGGGTTCTACATGGGTTAAACATGAGCCTGATAGTCTGAAAATGATGATTGGTGTACTGCTGTCTAACTTCCTCTAGCGTTGCGATCAGTAAAAGAGTACTTGCAGAATAATGGCTCCAATAGTGCATTCTGGGAAATCCGATATTAAAAATGAAATGTCCAGATGGGGTCAGATGAGGTTGTTCAGATTTTTATCTCCTCTGCAGGAAGCCCAGCCGCCGTCACCTTTAGCTCTACTGGCAGCGACCTGCAGTCGAGTGGACGAGAACGACACAGCAGAACAGCAGCACCAGCAGAACCAGGTATCTCACACCACCAACGGCTGGCAGATCATTCCACTGAGTGCACAGACAGCCACCGGCTCTGGGAATACAGTCTTGCAGAAGTCAGGCTTAGTGGCCGAGGACAAAGGCCGGAACGTAGTGAGCACTGGAGCCATCGTGCCACCACAGCAACAATTCATCGTAGCATCTGCGCCAAGCCTACAAGGCCAACAGGTGCTGACCACGATCTCTGGAGTGATGCCCAATATCCAGTATCAAGTCATTCCTCAGTTTCAGACCGTGGACGGACAACAACTCCAGTTTGCTCAGACATCCCAGGATGCCTCTGCCGCAGGTGCAGGACAGATTCAGCTTGTCTCCTCACCTGGCGGTGGCCAGCAACTCATTGCTGCTCCATCCAGCCAAAGTACAGGAGCTGCTAACATCCTCACAGTTCCTGGTCTACTTCAGCAGGCCATTCCTCTTCAGAACCTGGCTCTAGGCAACACTGTGCTGCCCAATCAGACGCAGTTCCTCGCGAACATGCCTGTGTCCTTAAACGGAAGCATCACTCTTCTTCCTGTAAGTGCTGGCGTAGCTGCTGGAGCCAAAAATGATGATGTTACAAGTGGAACGTCAGGTGTCGGTCAGCAACTGGTCCAAGCTCAACAGGCAGTGGCCACTTCGGTCACTGGCGAATATCACACCGGCTCAACCACATCCACCACACAAGCCGTGACCTCATGTAGTGGCGGGATTTTGTCCCAGAGCAACACCGTGACGGGAGCTGGCTTCCAGAATGCAGGAATTTCAGTACAGTCTGAAAACAGAGATGGTAAACAGCCCCAGCAGCAGCCTCAGATCCTCATCCAGCCTCAGCAGATCTTTCAGGGTGCTCCTGCTCTTCAGGCCATTCAGCCAGGCGGTGGTCAGATGTTTGCAGCACACACGCTTTCTCAAGATGGTTTGCAGAATTTGCAGATCCAGACCATCCCGAATAACAGCTCCATTCTGCTGCGCACTGTCGGCCCCAACGGCCAGGTTAGCTGGCAGACGGTTCAGCTGCAGAGCCCTGCAGGAGCACAGATCACTCTGGCTCCAGTTCCTTCGATTCCACAGCTAGCTCAGACCGGAACGGCCACCACGGTGCAGCTGCCAGGCCTTCAGACCATCAACCTGGCCAATGCTGGGCTACAGATGCATCAACTGCAGGGAGTTCCCATCACCATGGCCAACACTGCAGGTCAGTCTCAATATTCCCAATAACGTGGTGGGTGTGACGGTGGCCTGTTCTGTAATTTATGGAGTTTAAGGAAAATATTGGGTGGATGGAAAATTCCCCAAATACTCATTCTTATTATTTGGTATTCAATCATTTTGTGTTATTACACTAGCAGTAAAATGCGGTTCTGTCTGAATCCACCAGTAGGTGCTGGTTCTGGTGAGATTTAGGATTGGTGTCTGTGGTGATGATGATGATGATGATGATGATAAGTGAGATCAGACAGGAATCAGAAATGCCTCTATTAACACCAGTAGGAGTCTAGTAAGCTAAGGGCAGTTTATTTATTTTTTTATATATACATACCCCACAACTTAATTTTTCCAGATTGTCCATCAACATTCCATATACACTCAGAAGACACGTGTAGGTTCACTGGTGGTTTAGATACTCAATAAAGTGTCTGTATGTGGGTTCTAGACATGGAGAACCTTAGTTCCCATCACCACCACTGTACAGAACATATGAACCATCTCACACCAAACCTGCTCTCAATCTCTCTGTTTACACCTCACACTCGGTTGATGATGTGATGAGGTTATTGGTGGTGGGGGTGATGATGAGGTGGGGTTATTGATGGGGTGATGAGGTTATTGGTGGTGGGGGTGATGATGAGGAGGGGTTATTGATGAGGTTATTGGTGGTGGGGGTGATGATGATGAGGTGGGGTTATTGATGGGGTGATGAGGTTATTGGTGGTGGGGGTGATGATGAGGAGGGGTTATTGATGGGGTGATGAGGTTATTGGTGGTGGGGGTGATGATGAGGAGGGGTTATTGATGGGGTGATGAGGTTATTGGTGGTGGGGGTGATGATGAGGAGGGGTTATTGATGGGGTGATGATGAGGTGGGGTTATTGATGGGGTGATGAGGTTATTGGTGGTGGGGGTGATGATGAGGAGGGGTTATTGATGGGGTGATGAGGTTATTGGTGGTGGGGGTGATGATGAGGAGGGGTTATTGATGGGGTGATGAGGTTATGGGTGGTGGGGGTGATGATGAGGAGGGGTTATTGATGGGGTGATGAGGTTATTGGTGGTGGGGGTGATGATGAGGAGGGGTTATTGATGGGGTGATGAGGTTATTGGTGGTGGGGGTGATGAGGTGGGGTTATTGATGATGTGATGAGGTTATTGGTGGTGGGGGTGATGATGAGGAGGGGTTATTGATGGGGTGATGAGGTTATTGGTGGTGGGGGTGATGATGAGGAGGGGTTATTGATGGGGTGATGATGGGTTATTGGTGGTGGGGGTGATGATGAGGAGGGGTTATTGATGGGGTGATGAGGTTATTGGTGGTGGGGGTGATGATGAGGAGGGGTTATTGATGATGTGATGAGGTTATTGGTGGTGGGGGTGATGATGAGGAGGGGTTATTGATGGGGTGATGAGGTTATTGGTGGTGGGGGTGATAATGAGGAGGGGTTATTGATGGGGTGATGAGGTTATTGGTGGTGGGGGTGATGAGGAGGGGTTATTGATGAGGTTATTGGTGGTGGGGGTGATGATGAGGTGGGGTTATTGATGGGGTGATGAGGTTATTGGTGGTGGGGGTGATGATGAGGAGGGGTTATTGATGGGGTGATGAGGTTATTGGTGGTGGGGGTGATGATGAGGAGGGGTTATTGATGGGGTGATGAGGTTATTGGTGGTGGGGGTGATGATGAGGAGGGGTTATTGATGAGGTTATTGGTGGTGGGGGTGATGATGAGGAGGGGTTATTGATGGGGTGATGAGGTTATTGGTGGTGGGGGTGATGATGATGAGGAGGGGTTATTGATGGGGTGATGAGGTTATTGGTGGTGGGGGTGATGATGATGAGGAGGGGTTATTGATGGGGTGATAAGGTTATTGGTGGTGGGGGTGATGATGAGGAGGGGTTATTGATGAGGTTATTGGTGGTGGGGGTGATGATGAGGAGGGGTTATTGATTGGGTGATAAGGTTATTGGTGGTGGGGGTGATGATGAGGAGGGGTTATTGATGAGGTTATTGGTGGTGGGGGTGATGATGAGGAGGGGTTATTGATGGGGTGATGAGGTTATTGGTGGTGGGGGTGATGATGAGGAGGGGTTATTGATGGGGTGATGAGGTTATTGGTGGTGGGGGTGATGATGAGGAGGGGTTATTGATGGGGTGATGAGGGGTTATTGGTGGTGGGGGTGATGATGAGGTGGGGTTATTGATGGGGTGATGAGGGGTTATTGGTGGTGGGGGTGATGATGAGGTGGGGTTATTGATGATGTGATGAGGTTATTGGTGGTGGGGGTGATGATGAGGAGGGGTTATTGATGGGGTGATGAAGGGTTATTGGTGGTGGGGGTGATGAGGTGGGGTTATTGATGGGGTGATGAGGGGTTATGGGGTGTAACTGGTGTAATGAAGCCACAGTCTGTGAAATGTGAGGTGCGCTCATATCGCGTGAGGTGACTCTTTTTTCTGTGTGTTCAGGTGAGCAGGGCGGCGCTGCAGGAGAGAGTCTGGAGGACTGCACGGTCCTGGATCAGAGTCTGGAAACAAGCCCAACTCAGCCAAGCCGCCGCACACGCAGAGAAGCCTGTGTCTGCCCATACTGCAAGGCTGGAGAGGGACGGTACGCCCAAAGCTTTCCTACTCTTCACCAACCAAGTTCCTCTGCATTCTGTTGTCTCTTAGAAGCTTTGTTGTCTGCTGATATCTGTAATCACTAGCCAAGTTCACATATCTTCAATTATGTGTAAGTATTGTTCTATTGTTTTGAACAAGCTCTTTAAGCCACTCAGAGCCATAACTGATTTAAAATCCTCGTTATTCACTTCATAGTGATGGTCTGAGCTGGAGCTGTTCACCAGAGAATCAGATCAGATCCTTTTTCACCCAGTGTCCCATACAGGGATTCTGTCTTAGTGATAGCAAACAAGTGGCATGTGACAAGGGCACAGACTTTTAACACAAATTACTCTGAATAATAATAATAATAATAATAATAATAATAATAATAATAATAATAATAAAGAAGAGCAACAATGATCATAAAGACCCGAGGAAAGGAGCTAGAGAGAGAGAGATGAGTATCATCACTATGAGAGGATGTTGTGCATGTAAGTCCTATAGACAGTCTAATGTGGAAAGAACGAGAGGAATTCAGACTGAAGTTCGTTCAGTGTTTGGTTAGGGTTTATCTTTGTGTCCTGATACCAGTTCTGCTGTGCTGTTTACTGTCTAGTGGTCAGAGAACTCTGTCAGTAGGTGTAGGTCCAGAGAGATGGAGGGAGGCGCATCTATTTGGTCCTCTTTAACAAAGTTTGCAGTGTCAGTGAAGCAATGATGCAAGGTGACCGAGCAGGTGGACGGTCCTCAGCTGGTGTTCATTTGAAGTAATTGTTGAGCTTGAAGGTGATTCTTAACTGAGCTGAGATCAGACTGGTGTCTGGTGTCTTTACTCTGATTTTCTGAGTTCCCAGTGTGTCTGATTACAGCAGCGATCCCAATAAAAAGAAGCAGCACATCTGCCACATCTCCGGCTGTGGAAAAGTGTACGGGAAGACCTCACACCTACGAGCGCACTTACGCTGGCACACGGGCGAGAGACCCTTCGTCTGCAACTGGTCCTACTGCGGAAAGCGCTTCACTCGCTCTGATGAACTGCAGAGACACAAGAGAACGCACACAGGTGAGTTTGCTGCGTCATTTAGTGATGTACCTGTGATCAATGCTTCAGAGACACAAAGTTGAGTGTCCACCTGAGTGTGACCAAGAATTACCTGAAAACACACACAGTGGCATACAGATGTTTGGGCAACCCTGGACAACTTGACTGTTACTGTGACCAATGAAGCAGGTTGAAGATGAAACATGCCTGAACGTTTCAGTGTCAGTGTGTTAATGTAGTTTAGTACAGTTTCAGTGGATGGGAGTACCGAACCCTAGGAGATAACTCTGGCCGAGGTTTCGGACCTTAATTAACCTGTTAGGGTCATGGCTTGTTCAGTCAGTGTTAAGAAATGTCAGGTAAGAAATAAGTCTGGAAGACTAAGAAATGTTCCAGAGACAGTTCCACTTAAGAATGGCAAATGGGAATCCCGGCTTGACTGTAAAAGATCTTCAGGAATGTTCAGCAGACGCAGGAGGTGTGGTACATTGTTCTACTGTTCTACTGCACAAATAGGGCCATCAGAGGAAAACCTCGCCTGCGTGCTCCCCACAAAACTCAGCTTTAGAAGTTTTCAGATGAGTATCTAAACAAGTCGGATCCAGTTTGGGAAAGAGTTCTGTGGAGCTTTCAGGTTAAAGAGAACTGTTTGACTGCAGTGAGTGAAGGTATGGAGAAATCCTGGCACAGAATTCATTAAAAGAACACCTGTCCAACTTTTTAGAATGGAGGTGGAGCAATCACCAGGAAGCAAACAACATTCATACCAAAAAAAAGAGAAAATGAGGATCTTGATTCTGAACACACCTCAAAATCCACAGTAGACTACCTGAAAGGGGATAGGCTGAGGGTTTTACCATGGCCCCCACAGGCCCCTGATCTGAACCTCACCTCAAAAGAGCAGTGCATGCAAGATGGCCCGGGAATCTCACACAGCTAGAAGACTTTAGCAAGGAAGGATGGATAGATGAAAATCCCTCAAACTGAACGACTGGATTGGCTACAAAAGCGTTTACAAGCTGTAACATTACCAAAAGTGGGGGCTCTAGGTCCTAACTTGGCAAAGTGCCAACATTTGGCTTTGAAGCCTTATTTTCATTTAGAAAATATAAAAAAGAAAAAAAGTGGGAATGTTTCACCTTTAACCTCTCGCCCTTTGGAGCCCATTTTCTTCAACGTGCCTCACAGTTTACAGTAATATACACTTTGACCAGGGGTGCCCAAACTTTAGCATGCCACTGTACCTGCTCTGGGAGTAAACGTTAGTTATGGATCCAGATCTCCGCTCTAGGAATTCCAGTCTTACAGCCTAGATCCGTGTGACCTTCACGGAAGCTTTTGTCTGAAAGGCTTCATTAAAGAGGCCTCAACTCGAGTGGGGGTCTTCTCTCCCTCGCCCGCCGCGGTGGGGTTTATTAATTATTAGTTACTGTATGTTTTGTACTGTATTCGGGTAGGTAGAACGGCAGTCGTAATTGAGTTTGTGTTGATGTTCTGTACACAGAAAGGTGCTGCATCAAAGCAACCTCCGGTTCTCTGAGCCAGCTTTCTCCACCATTGGCGTGTGGAGTTTCAGCAGGAGCTGCTTTATGGTTCATGTTTGAGCTGTTGTTGCTGCCTCTCTGATATTAGGTTGTCCATAATGGGTTTTTCAGGTCTCCTGCTTCCTGAATTGGAATAATCATTTTTAAAAGAAATCCTAAAGCAGGTTTCAGGTTTTCCCTCTTGTAGCGCTGCTGTGTCCGAGTTCTGCCGGTTCTAAGATACAGTCTTGTTTCTTGCTGTTTGTTTCAGGAGAAAAGAAGTTCTCGTGCCCAGAGTGTCCCAAACGCTTCATGCGAAGTGACCATCTCTCCAAACACGTCAAGACGCACACGAGTAAGAAAGGGTCTGCAGGTGGAGCCGCACCGCCCCCTGGTGATGGCACCGAGCACAATACGGTCGGAGGTGTGAGAGCGGATCAGCAAGCCATCCTCACCATGGAGACCCTGTCACCGGAAGGCATCGCACGTCTGGCTAGCAGCGGCATTAACGTAATGCAGGTTGGAGATCTCCAGCCCATTAACCTGAACACCAATGGCTTTTAAAGAGGCGCGCACACAAGACACTTCAGCAGGAATACAAAACCAACAGGCCGGAAAATCGGCTTGGACTTCTAAGTGTCGGAATGAGGTGCAGCTCGCTTCTGCCGTGGTTACATGCACTCGCAGTGCTTTTTACTTTACTGTGTTTTTTCTTTTAATACCGTTTCCTAGAAGTGTAAACCGGAGCTGCACTGCTCGTGGAGGAGTGATGGAGAAGGTCGGGTCCAGCTTAACTCCGGTTCCCGGAGAGCTGTAAATCGGATGAGATCTTTTTTTCTTTCTTTTGTTTTTTTCTTGTTTTTGGTGTAAATTGTACACATACAAGCCATCATGCTTTGATACGTATGTCAGGCAGGTAATTTAACGACAGTCTTGCTTTGTTTTTGTACATAAATTATATTTTTCTAAACATGAAAACTATGCGAATTGAGATTGCCTTGTTTTTGTTTATCTTAAATGTTTTATATTCAGGAAGTTCAGTGAGTTGTGCAGGAGGCCTCTTTGCACCCTGAACTGCCCAGAAGTGAAAAGACGACAGTCTGAATCTAAGAAATCTCCCCGTCACACGATTTTATGGCTAAATAACTGATTTCACGTTTGGCTCAGCCGAGTCCTGGCTCCTCACTGCGCCTCCAGATGTGTTGAAGCTGGAGCTGAACCTGTCTGAGAGTCTTTTCTGGCATTATTAGGGATATGGGTGCTAATAAAGGGAATTCCTCTGATAGAAACAGCTTTTTGTACTGAATGAAACATAAACAGCACTTGAATTTAAACCCTGTAAAGCTGGTCTCCTTTCTCTGCTCTTCTGTCCTTTCTCCAGTCGTCTAATGAGCGTGTGACATTTCCTGGAGTTCTGTCCGGCTGTATTTTGAATGGAATGTGAAGTTAAAACATGTACTTTATCCTGATCAGTAGTCCAGTTTGGTGGCCTGAGGTTTTAATGGGTATTGGAATTCTTACCACCATGCCATAATCTGTACCTTTCCAGGTGTAACAGGTCGTTTTGGGTGGTTTTTGGTGTTTGAATGTGCTTTTAATGGAATGTATCAGCCGGTTTCTTTTGTCTGGCTAAAACATAAAAGCCAAAATCTGAGGGGAAAAAAAAAATCTGCGTAGACTTTTATTTTTCTGGTTTTAATCCCCCGTGTCTGCTGTGATATTCCAGATCGGATTTTTATCAGTAGGCACAGGCCTGACTTCAGGTGGGGTTATTGGAGGTCTGAGAGTGAAGCTTGGCTCTTGGGTAGGACCTTAAGGAAAAGCCAGAAATCAACAGTGAATTATTGTGCGGCTGTGAAGCGTGTAAATATTCAGAATGTTTTGCGATACTAATAAACTTCCAGAAAAGAGTAAAGACGAGAGATGAACGGGCGAAACTCAGGGGATGTGACCTAATATGCTAATGAGTAGTGATTGACAGCCCTCAATCTAGCCTGAAACACTATAGAGAAGCCCTAAAGATGGTTCCAGATTACCTTCAGATCCGCACGGAGATCAAGAGGAGTAAATAAAGGTTAACGAGGTTCTCAGGTTAACAGATGTCCTCTTCAACCAGGTTACAGAGGTGCTCTGGTTCCGACTTCTCTAGAGGACGATTAGTCCCGTTCTGCAGTTATATAGTCGGAGCTCCCTCTATTACACACCTGAACACGCCTCTCTCTAACTCAGAGCTCCCTCAAATACACACCTGAACACGCCTCTCTCTAACTCAGAGCTTACTCTAATACACACCTGAACACGCCTCTCTCTAACTCAGAGCTCCCTCAAATACACACCTGAACACGCCTCTCTCTAACTCAGAGCTTACTCTAATACACACCTGAACACGCCTCTCTCTAACTCAGAGCTCCCTCAAATACACACCTGAACACGCCTCTCTCTAACTCAGAGCTCCCTCAAATACACACCTGAACACGCCTCTCTCTAACTCAGAGCTCAGTCTAGTACACACCTGAACACGCCTCTCTCTAACTCAGAGCTCCCTCAAATACACACCTGAACACACCTCTCTCTAACTCAGAGCTCAGTCTAGTACACACCTGAACACGCCTCTCTCTAACTCAGAGCTCCCTCAAATACACACCTGAACACGCCTCTCTCTAACTCAGAGCTCCCTCTAATACACACCTGAACACGCCTCTCTCTAACTCAGAGCTCAGTCTAGTACACACCTGAACACGCCTCTCTCTAACTCAGAGCTCCCTCTAATACACACCTGAACACGCCTCTCTCTAACTCAGAGCTCAGTCTAGTACACACCTGAACACGCCTCTCTAACTCAGAGCTCCCTCTAATACACACCTGAACACTCCTCTCTCTAACTCAGAGCTCCCTCAAATACACACCTGAACACGCCTCTCTCTAACTCAGAGCTCAGTCTAGTACACACCTGAACACGCCTCTCTCTAACTCAGAGCTCAGTCTAGTACACACCTGAACACGCCTCTCTAACTCAGAGCTCAGTCTAGTACACACCTGAACACGCCTCTCTCTAACTCAGAGCTTACTCTAATACACACCTGAACACGCCTCTCTCTAACTCAGAGCTCCCTCAAATACACACCTGAACACGCCTCTCTCTAACTCAGAGCTCAGTCTAGTACACACCTGAACACGCCTCTCTCTAACTCAGAGCTCCCTCAAATACACACCTGAACACGCCTCTCTCTAACTCAGAGCTCCCTCAAATACACACCTGAACACGCCTCTCTCTAACTCAGAGCTTACTCTAATACACACCTGAACACGCCTCTCTCTAACTCAGAGCTCCCTCAAATACACACCTGAACACGCCTCTCTCTAACTCAGAGCTCCCTCAAATACACACCTGAACACGCCTCTCTCTAACTCAGAGCTCCCTCAAATACACACCTGAACACGCCTCTCTCTAACTCAGAGCTCACTCTAATACACACCTGAACACGCCTCTCTCTAACTCAGAGCTCCCTCTAATACACACCTGAACACGCCTCTCTCTAACTCAGAGCTCCCTCTAATACACACCTGAACACGCCTCTCTCTAACTCAGAGCTCCCTCTAATACACACCTGAACACAACTCTCTCTAACTCAGAGCTCCCTCTAATACACACCTGAACACCCTCTCTCTAACTCAGAGCTCCCTCTAATACACACCTGAACACGCCTCTTCTAACTCAGAGCTCCTCTAATACACACCTGAACACGCCTCTCTCTAACTCTAGCTCACTCTAATACACACCTGAACACTCCTCTCTCTAACTCAGAGCTCACTCTAATACACACCTGAACACTCCTCTCTCTAACTCAGAGCTCACTCTAATACACACCTGAACACGCCTCTCTCTAACTCAGAGCTCCCTCTAATACACACCTGAACACGCCTCTCTCTAACTCAGAGCTCCCTCTAATACACACCTGAACACGCCTCTCTCTAACTCGGAGCTCCCTCTAATACACACCTGAACACTACTCTCTCTAACTCAGAGCTCCCTCTAGTACACACCAGAACACGTCTCTCTCTAACTCAGAGCTCACTCTAATACACACCTGAACACGCCTCTCTCTAACTCAGAGCTCTCTCTAATACACACCTGAACACGCCTCTCTCTAACTCAGAGCTCACTCTAATACACACCTGAACACGCCTCTCTCTAACTCAGAGCTCACTCTAATACACACCTGAACACGCCTCTCTCTAACTCAGAGCTCACTCTAATACACACCTGAACACGCCTCTCTCTAACTCAGAGCTCACTCTAATACACACCTGAACACGTCTCTCTCTAACTCAGAGCTCACTCTAATACACACCTGAACACGCCTCTCTCTAACTCAGAGCTCTCTCTAATACACACCTGAACACGCCTCTCTCTAACTCAGAGCTCACTCTAATACACACCTGAACACGCCTCTCTCTAACTCGGAGCTCCCTCTAATACACACCTGAACACTACTCTCTCTAACTCAGAGCTCCCTCTAATACACACCTGAACACCTCTCTCTAACTCAGAGCTCCCTCTAATACACACCTGAACACCTCTTTCTAACTCAGAGCTCCCTCTAATACACACCTGAACACGCCTCTCTCTAACTCGGAGCTCCCTCTAATACACACCTGAACACGCCTCTCTCTAACTCAGAGCTCACTCTAATACACACCTGAACACTCCTCTCTCTAACTCAAAGCTCACTCTAATACACACCTGAACACGTCTCTCTCTATCTCAGAGCTCAGTCTAATACACACCTGAACACGCCTCTCTCTAACTCAGAGCTCAGTCTAATACACACCTGAACACTCCTCTCTCTAACTCAGACCTCCCTCTAATACACACCTGAACACTCCTCTCTCTAACTCAGAGCTCACTCTAATCCACACCTGAACATGCCTCTCTCTAACTCAGAGCTCACTCTAATACACACCTGAACACTCCTCTCTCTAACTCAGAGCTCACTCTAATACACACCTGAACACGCCCCTCTCTAACTCAGAGCTCACTCTAATACACACCTGAACACGCCTCTCTCTAACTCAGAGCTCACTCTAATACACACCTGAACACGCCTCTCTCCAACTCATTAGAGCTCCCTCTAATAGACACACTTGAACACGCCTCTCAGGTGTGTATTAGAGGGACTCTGAGAGAGAGAGGCGTGTTCAGGTGTGTATTAGAGTGAGCTCTGAGTTGGAGAGAGGTGTGTTCAGGTGTGTATTAGAGTGAGCTCTGAGTTAGAGAGAGGCGGTGTTCAGGTGTGTATTAGAGTGAGCTCTGAGTTAGAGAGAGGCGTGTTCAGGTGTGTATTAGAGGGAGCTCTGAGGTAGAGAGAGGCGTCTTCAGGTGTGTATTAGAGGGAGCTCTGAGTTAAGAGAGGCGTGTTCAGGTGTGTATTAGAGTGAGCTCTGAGTTAACTCAGGAGTTTTCAGGTGTGTATTAGAGTGAGCTCTGAGTTAGAGAGAGGAGTGTTCAGGTGTGTATTAGAGGGAGCTCTGAGTTTGAGAGAGACGTGTTCAGGTGTTCAAACTCAGCAGAGGTGTTTAGGGTTAGGGTTAGCTTAAAGGTTGCTTTAAACGCCAGCAGCAGAACTGTTAACCCTAACAGAATAAGACAGGCAATGAAGGTGCTAGGGTTCTAAGGTGCTGGTGTGAAAGTAAGCTCTGACCTCGTTGGAGCTGCCTTGAAGGTTCAGAAGATGTTGGATTGGAAGGTATGAAACGTGAAGGTTCTGTTCTCAGATCAGTTTTTGTAGCTCCTCTCAACAAGCCCCGCCCACAAATGGTTTAGGTCCCTGTGAGACTTCCTGTGTGAGTGAGCGTTGGAGTCCTCAAGGTTCTTCAGCACGGACACAGTTACACGGACACAGTCATGGCCTACCAGCAGAAACTGGCTGAGAAGCTCCTGTTCTGAATGAGCGCGGGTCAGGGGGTTTCTGATCAGGATGAACCACATTAAGAAGGTGAGGAAACGGTTCTGTGAAGATGTTCTCGGTAGCTCTGAGCAACGCAGGTGCTGAGGTTGCCGCACATCTGAGTTTGTGTAATGTCGATTCATGATTTGTGTTTTCACACTTAACCCGCACTCTAGAACCCTACATCATTCCAAACGGTCTTTAAGTTAAAAAGACTGATTTAGCAGATGAACTGTTTGATTCCTCAGCTCTAGGTTCTAAGTGGTGTTCTGAGGTTCTAGGCGATGTTCTAAGTGATGTGTTTCTGCGTGGTTGCAGGTTGTTTATTGTGTAGGGTGTAATTATTTCGGACTCTTCTTGGGTTTAAAGAAGGTTCTGGCTGGTTTAATCGTGTCGGGTGTGTTTGGTTTCGAAGTGGAGGATTAAAGAGGAAGTACAAACAGGAAACTACCAGCCGCCTTCAGTCACACAGCGAGAACAGGAACAGCTTCATCTCGGACTGTTTGGGTTCCGTATGTGTTTCAAAAGTTTTACCAGTTACTTTAAAATCTGAATCCTGAACATTACAGTTTCTGAATATAAGGATTCATACTTCATCAAAACTTCAGCTACAGAGAACCTCAGTCTTTATCTGTTCTGATGTGCATCAGATCTGGTCCGTGTTTGTTTGGGTTCTTGATGCAGAACTAGTTTTAGTTTTGGTGTTTCACTTTGTTGTTCATCGAGGTTTCTTTTTAGTCCACATCTCTGTTTATAAGATGAGCAGCGTTCAGAGGAGTTAGAGTCCAGAGGAGTGGCGTTTAGAGGAGTAAGGGTCCAGAGGAGTGGCATTTACACTGTATCAGCTCCACTGAGCATATACAGTGGGGTGTGAAAGTTTGGGCAGCGTTGCTAATTTTCCTGATTTACCTTTATAAAGTATTGATTGTTTGGATAAAAAAATTGCGTTAAATATATCATATAGGGGAGAAACACAGGGATATCTGAGAAGTGAAATGAAGTTTATATGATTTACAGAAAGTGTGCAATAATTGGTTAAACAAAAGTAGGCAGGTACATAAATTTGGGCACTGTTGTCATTTTATTGATTTTAGAACCTTTAGAACTAATTACTGGAACTCAAATTTGGTTTGGTAAGTTCAGTGACCCTTGACCTCCATACACAGGTGACTCCAATCATGAGAAAGGGTATTTAAGGGGCGCAATTGTACGTTTTTCTCCTCTTTGCATCTTCTCTGAAGAGTCGCAGTGTGGGAGTCTCAAAACAACTTTCAAATTACCTGAAAACAGAGACTGTTCCCCGTCATGGTTTAGGGGAAGAATACGGAAAGCTCTCTCAGAGATTTCAGCTTTCAGTCTCCACTGTGAGAAACACTGTGAGGAAATGGAAGACCACAGGCACAGTTTAAGTCAAGGCTCGAAGGGGCAGACCAAGAAACATCTGGAATAAACAGAAGCGAAGGATGTGGAGAACAGTCAGAGTCAACCCCCAGACCAGCACCAAAGACCTACCACATGATCCTGCTGCTGATGGAGTCACTGTGCATCGTTCAGCTATTCGGCGCACTTTACACAAGGAGGTGCTGTATGGGAGAGTGATGCAGAGGAAGCCTTTTCTCCGCCCACATCACAAACAGAGCCGCTTGAGGTAGGCTAAAGCACATTCGGACAAGCCAGCTTCATTTTGGAATAAGGTGCTGTGTTATTTGGGCATAACAAGGGCCGTTATGCATGGAGGAAAAAGAACACAGCACTCCAAGAAAAACACCTGCTACCTACAGTAAAACCTGGTGGTGGTTCCATCATGCTGTGGGGCTGTGTGGCCAGTACAGGGACTGGGAATCTTGTTAAAGTTGAGGGACGCATGGATTCCAATCAATATCAGCAGATTCTGGAGACCAATGTCCAGGAATCAGTGACAAAGCTGAAGCTGCGCCCGGCCTGGATCTTCCAACAAGACAACGACCCTAAACACTGCTCAAAATCTA
The DNA here is from genome assembly GCA_024036415.1 of Prochilodus magdalenae. Lineage (NCBI taxonomy): Eukaryota > Metazoa > Chordata > Actinopteri > Characiformes > Prochilodontidae > Prochilodus > Prochilodus magdalenae. Next base: position 40,591 of record JAMWET010000721.1, read on the forward strand.
CTAATGCATTCATGCAGAGGAACAAGTACAACGTTCTGGAATGGCCATCTCAGTCCCCAGACCTGGATATTATTGAAAATCTGTGGTGTCACTTAAAGAGAGCTGTCCATGCTCGGAAACCATCAAACCTGAATGAACTAGAGATGGTCTAAAATACCTTCAGCCACAATCCAGACTCTCATTAGAAGCTATAGGAAGCGTTTAGAGGCTGTTGTTTCTGCGAAAGGAGGATCTACTAAATATTGAGTTATGTTTTTTTGTGGTGCCCAAATTTATGCACCTGCCTAATTTTGTTTAGACAATTATTGCACACTTTCTGTAAATCATATAAACTTCATTTCACTTCTCAAATATCACTGTTTTGTCCCCTATATGATATATTTAACGGATTTTTTTTTATCCAATCAATCAATTCTTTATAATGGTATATCAGGAAATGTAACAAGGCTGCCCAAACTTTCGTACCCCACTGTAGGACACTGGGAGCATCTGTGATCAGATGTATAATCAGTAATCTGTATAATCAGTGATCAGGTGAATAATCAGTAATCTATGTATTCAGTAATCAGGTATTTTATCTGTAACTTATATAATCAGTGATCAGGTGTGGAACTTTAGCTGGTAGGAATTTCTGCACTAGGGTGATTCTCACTGTTCTTCAAACTTTTATTCAGGCACCGTATTTTTTTATATCTATTAGAATATGATTTTTTTGATTTGATTGATTTCAAATGTGTGATTATTTATAATTGTGTGATTTCAGACCTGTGCAGATGCGAAACGAAGGCCGTCATTTCTTACGGATAAATTGATGGAATCTGCTGTGAAATACATTAACAGGAAGTTCCCCAACATTGACTTCAGAGGCGGCAGCGTAAGAGTTCACATGCAAAACCTTTAATTCTTTATGGATGTAGCTGTATTAGTGCTCTGATTACTGTTATTGATTATTGTTTTAACATTTTAACTGTAAATGCAGCAACAACTGAGCAACATTCAGAAACAGAAATCTGCAGTTCTGGAAGGTCTGAGCAGCTTCTATGACTCCCTTGTTGATGTGATGGAATTCAGAGTAAGAATATTTAATATTTTATAGATTATTTTGTGAAATTCTTCTGTATTCCAGATCAAATTGTAACACACTGGTATTGTACACACATTGTATGTTTTATTGATTTGGTGTTATGAATAGATTTAATATGCTATATTAATTATTTATTATTATTTTAGGACCATGTTTATGAGTTACTCAACACCATTGACGCCTGCCAGTGTTATTTTAACATTGTAAGTTTACTCATTTAAAAACAGCTACTTTAATAGTATAACCCTTTCTTATTTTATTATGATTAACTATAATAACTGAACTGTTTTAGGCTGTTAATTTTGACTTCACTAAAAAATTACCTGGACTTGATCATCACTTACACCTCCGTCATATTAATGCTCTCTCCCGCATTGATGATAAAAAAGCTCTGGTGGGAATGTATAACTGTGCACATGAGTTCTCCAATGGAAGCAGGTGAATATGAATATTTTCTGATTTTAAAAAATGAAATGATGAAATAAATCTGATTAATTTTGAGTACTGTAGTAATGATGACGTACTTCTAAAAAGGGGTTTTCTACTTCATGTCTTGTTCTGTTATGCCGTTGCCACTTAAGTTCAGTTTAATAAATACATTTTTACATAAACACACTTAATTGCATATGAATGTTTAGATCAACATTTTGTCAGATATTTCCATGTGACTACAAAGTGTGTTGTGAAATACAGATTGTTAATTTCACCTGAAATTAAACGCAGTAATCAACGTCCTTTAAGGAGCTGTTTTTAGTATCTGATGGTAAATGAAGAAGTGTTTATTCTGAATGAAGTAGTGTTGTGAGAATGAAGGTGCCATGAGGTTGTTTGTTATGAAGGGCGAGTGTGTAAGATGTTATGAAGGGCGAGTGTGTAAGACGTTATGAAGGGCGAGTGTGTAAGATGTTATAAAGGGCAAGTGTGTAACATGCTATGAAGGGCAAGTGTGTAAGACGTAATGAAGGGTGAATGTGTAAGGTGTTATGAAGGGCGAATGTCTAAGATGTTATGAAGGGCGAATGTGTAAGATGTTATGAAGGGCGAGTGTGTAAGATGTTATGAAGGGTGAGTGTGTAAGACGTTATGAAGGGTGAGTGTGTAAGACGTTATGAAGTGCGAGTGTGTAAGATGTTATGAAGGGTGAGTGTGTAAGACGTTATTGAGGGTGGGTGAGTGTGTAAGACGTTATGAAGGGCGAGTGTGTAAGATGTTATGAAGGGCGAATGTGTAAGATGTTATGAAGGGCGAGTGTGTAAGACGTTATGAAGGGCGAGTGTGTAAGATGTTATGAAGGGCGAGTGTGTAAGATGTTATGAAGGACGAGTGTGTGTAAGATGTTATGAAGGCCGTGTGTGTGTAAGATGTTATGAAGGGCAAGTGTGTAGGATGTTATGAAGGGCGAGTGTGTAAGACGTTATGAAGGGCGAGTGTGTAAGATGTTGTGAAGGGCGAGTGTGTAAGATTTTATGAAGGGAGAGTGTGTAAGATGGTATTAAGAGCGAGGGTGTAAGATGTTATGAAGGGCGAATGTGTAAGATGTTATGAAGGACGAGTGTGTGTGTAAGATGTTTTATGAAGGCCGTGTGTGTGTAAGATGTTATGAAGGCCGTGTGTGTGTAAGATGTTATGAAGGGCAAGTGTGTAGGATGTTATGAAGGGCGAGTGTGTAAGACGTTGTGAAGGGCGAGTGTGTAAGATGTTATGAAGGGCGAGTGTGTAAGATTTTATGAAGGGAGAGTGTGTAAGATGTTATGAAGGGCGAGTGTGTAAGATGTTATGAAGGGCGAGTGTGTAAGATGTTATGAAGGGCGAATGTGTAAGATGTTAGAAGGGTGTGTGTAAGATGTTATGAAGGGCGAGTGTGTAAGACGTTATGAAGGGCGAGTGTGTAAGATGTTATGAAGGGCGAGTGTGTAAGATGTTATGAAGGGCGAGTGTGTAAGATGTTATGAAGGGCGAGTGTGTAAGATATTATGAAGGGCGAGTGTGTAAGATATTATGAAGGGTGAGTGTGTAAGATGTTATGAAGGGCGAGTGTGTAAGATGTTGTGAAGGGCGAGTGTGTAAGACGTTATGAAGGGTGAGTGTGTAAGATGTTATGAAGGGCGAGTGTGTAAGACGTTATGAAGGGCAAGTGTGTAAGACATTATGAAGGGTGAGTGTGTAAGATGTTATGAAGGGCGAGTGTGTAAGACGTTATGAAGGGCGAGTGTGTAAGATGTTATGAAGGGCGAATGTGTCAGATGTTATGAAGGGTGAGTGTGTAAGACGTTGTGAAGGGCAAGTGTGTAAGACGTTATGAAGGGCGAGTGTGTAAGATGTTATGAAGGGTGAGTGTGTAAGACGTTATGAAGGGCGAGTGTGTAAGATGTTATGAAGGGTGAGTGTGTAAGACGTTATGAAGGGTGAGTGTGTAAGATGTTATGAATGGTGAGTGTGTAAGACGTTATGAAGGGCGAGTGTGTAAGATGTTATGAAGGGTGAGTGTGTAAGACGTTATGAAGGGTGAGTGTGTAAGACGTTATGAAGGGCGAGTGTGTAAGACGTTATGAAGGGTGAGTGTGTAAGACGTTATGAAGGGCGAGTGTGTAAGATGTTATGAAGGGCGAGTGTGTAAGACGTTATGAAGGGTGAGTGTGTAAGATGTTATGAAGGGTGAGTGTGTAAGATGTTATGAAGGGCGAGTGTAAGATGTTATAAAATGGGAGTGTGTAAGACGTTATGAAGGGCGAGTGTGTAAGACGTTGTGAAGGGCGAGTGTGTAAGACGTTATGAAGGACGAGTGTGTAAGACGTTGTGAAGGGCGAGTGTGTAAGACGTTGTGAAGGGCGAGTGTGTAAGATGTTATGAAGGGTGAGTGTGTAAGACGTTATGAAGGGTGAGTGTGTAAGACGTTGTGAAGGGTGAGTGTGTAAGACGTTATGAAGGACGAGTGTGTAAGACGTTATGAAGGGCGAGTGTGTAAGATGTTATGAAGGGCGAGTGTGTAAGACGTTATGAAGGGTGAGTGTGTAAGATGTTATGAAGGGTGAGTGTGTAAGATGTTATGAAGGGCGAGTGTAAGATGTTATGAAGGGCGAGTGTGTAAGACGTTATGAAGGGCGAGTGTGTAAGACGTTGTGAAGGGCGAGTGTGTAAGACGTTATGAAGGGTGAGTGTGTAAGATGTTATGAAGGGTGAGTGTGTAAGATGTTATGAAGGGCGAGTGTAAGATGTTATGAAGGGCGAGTGTGTAAGACGTTATGAAGGGCGAGTGTGTAAGACGTTGTGAAGGGCGAGTGTGTGTAAGACGTTATGTAGGTAGAGTGTGTAAGACGTTGTGTCGGGCGAGTGTGTAAGACGTTGTGAAGGGCGAGTGTGTAAGATGTTATGAAGGGTGAGTGTGTAAGACGTTATGAAGGGTGAGTGTGTAAGACGTTGTGAAGGGTGAGTGTGTAAGACGTTATGAAGGACGAGTGTGTAAGACGTTATGAAGGGCGAGTGTGTAAGATGTTATGAAGGGCGAGTGTGTAAGACGTTATGAAGGACGAGTGTGTAAGATGTTATGAAGGGTGAGTGTGTAAGATGTTTATGAAGGGCGAGTGTAAGAGGTTATGAAGGGCGAGTGTGTAAGACGTTATGAAGGGCGAGTGTGTAAGACGTTATGAAGGGAGAGTGTGTAAGACGTTATGAAGGGAGAGTGTGTAAGACGTTCTGATGGGGTAGTGTGTAAGACGTTTTGAAGGGCGAGTGTGTAAGTGGTTATGAAGGGTGAGTGTGTAAGACGGTTATGAAGGGCGAGTGTGTAAGACGTTGTGAAGGGTGAGTGTGTAAGACGTTATGAAGGGACGAGTGTGTAAGACGTTGTGCAGGGCGAGTGTGTAAGACATTGTGAAGGGCATGTGTGTAAGACGTTATGAAGGGTGAGTGTGTAAGATGTTATGAAGGGCGAGTGTGTAAGATGTTTATGAAGGGGCGAGTGTGTAAGACGTTATGAAGGGCGAGTGTGTAAGATGTTATGAAGGGCGAGTGTGTAAGACATTGTGAAGGGCGAGTGTGTAAGACGTTATGAAGGGTGAGTGTGTAAGACGTTGTGAAGGGCGAGTGTGTAAGACGTTATGAAGGGTGAGTGTGTAAGACATTGTGAAGGGCGAGTGTGTAAGACGTTATGAAGGGTGAGTGTGTAAGATGTTATGAAGGGCGAGTGTGTAAGATGTTATGAAGGGTGAGTGTGTAAGATGTTATGAAGGGCGAGTGTGTAAGATGTTATGAAGGGCGAGTGTGTAAGATGTTATGAAGGGTGAGTGTGTAAGACATTGTGAAGGGCGAGTGTGTAAGACGTTATGAAGGACGAGTGTGTAAGACGTTGTGAAGGGCGAGTGTGTAAGACGTTGTGAAGGGCGAGTGTGTAAGAAGTTGTGAAGGGCGAGTGTGTAAGACGTTATGAAGGGTGAGTGTGTAAGACATTGTGAAGGGTGAGTGTGTAAGACGTTATGAAGGGTGAGTGTGTAAGATGTTATGAAGGGCGAGTGTGTAAGATGTTATGAAGGGCGAGTGTGTAAGATGTTATGAAGGGCGAGTGTGTAAGATGTTATGAAGGGTGAGTGTGTAAGATGTTATGAAGGGCGAGTGTGTAAGACGTTATGAAGGGCGAGTGTGTAAGATGTTATGAAGGGTGAGTGTGTAAGATGTTATGAAGGGCGAGTGTGTAAGATGTATGAAGGGCGAGTGTGTGTAAGATGTTATGAAGGGTGAGTGTGTAAGAGGTTATTAAGGGAGAGTGTGTAAGACTTTTTGAAGGGTGCGTGTGTATGATTTTTTGAAGGGCGAGTGTGTAAGATGTTATGAAGGGTGAGTGTGTAAGATGTTATGAAGGGCGAGTGTGTAAGACGTTATGAAGGGCGAGTGTGTAAGATGTTATGAAGGGCGAGTGTGTAAGACGTTATGAAGGGCGAGTGTGTAAGACGTTATGAAGGGTGAGTGTGTAAGACGTTATGAAGGGTGAGTGTGTAAGACGTTATGAAGGGTGAGTGTGTAAGACGTTGTGAAGGGCGAGTGTGTAAGATGTTATGAAGGGTGAGTGTGTAAGATGTTATGAAGGGCGAGTGTGTAAGACGTTATGAAGGGCGAGTGTGTAAGATGTTATGAAGGGGCGAGTGTGTAAGACGTTCTGAAGGGCGAGTGTGTAAGACGTTATGAAGGGTGAGTGTGTAAGACGTTATGAAGGGTGAGTGTGTAAGACGTTTTGAAGGGTGAGTGTGTAAGACGTTATGAAGGGCGAGTGTGTAAGATGTTATGAAGGGCGAGTGTGTAAGACGTTATGAAGGGCGAGTGTGTAAGACGTTGTGAAGGGCGAGTGTGTAAGACGTTATGAAGGGCGAGTGTGTAAGACGTTATGAAGGGCGAGTGTGTAAGACGTTATGAAGGGCGAGTGTGTAAGATGTTATGAAGGGTGAGTGTGTAAGACGTTATGAAGGGCGAGTGTGTAAGATGTTATGATGGGGGAGGGTGTGAGAGGTTATGAAGGGTGAGTGTGTAAAGACGTTATGAAGGGTGAGTGTGTAAGACGTTATGAAGGGTGAGTGTGGTAAGACGTTATGAAGGGCGAGTGTGTAAGATGTTATGAAGGGGTTTATTTTCTGTCCTCTAATGTTCAGTTTCTCTTTGTTTACATTATCTGATCAGTGACCCGGCATACCCTCGACTTGGACAGATGATCGTGGAGTACGAACACCCTCTCAAAAAGCTCAGTGAAGAATTCGGCCCTCACACCAAGGTAAACAAACAAACAGCTTAAAATAACAATAAACAAAAATGAATCCCAACAAAAACGTCCAGCCTCAATAATATGTATTTTAGAAATTTGTGTTCTGTTGAATCTTGAGTTATGATGCCAGTCCTGCTGCTGAGTTTAGTGAGGTGTGATGGTTTTTACAGATGTTCAGTATTGATTAGTATCAGTAACTGTGGATCAATTTCAGGCTGACCAACCGTTTTTAATACTCCAGGTCAGATCTTAGTATCAGGCTGACCACAGTTTCAGGATGAGTTCCACACCAGAGGTCAGAGGAGCTGTCAGGGAGGAGTGGTCAGGGAGGAGCGGGTAAGAGAGTAGAGGTCAGGGAGGAGTGGTCAGGGAGGAGCGGAAAGAGAGTAGAGGTCAGGGAGAGTGGTCAGGGAGGAGCGGTAAGAGAGTAGAGGTCAGGGAGGAGTGGTCAGGGGAGGAGCGGTAAGAGAGTAGAAGGTCAGGGAAGAGTGGTCAGGGAGGAGCGGGTAAGAGAGTAGAGGTCAGGGAGGAGGGTCAGGGAGGAGCGGTAAGAGAGTAGAGGTCAGGGAGGAGTGGTCAGGGGAGGAGTGGTAAGAGAGTAGAGGTCAGGGAGGAGTGGTCAGGGAGGAGTGGTCAGGGAGGAGCGGTCAGGGAGAGTGGTCACCAGGGAGGAGTGGTCAGGGAGGAGGTAAGAGAGTAGAGGTCAGGGAGGAGTGGTCAGGGAGGAGCGGTAAGAGAGTAGAGTCAGGGAGGGAGTGGTCAGGGAGGAGCGGGTAAGAGAGAGTAGAGGTCAGGGAAGAGTGGTCAGGGAGGAGCGGTTAAGAGAGAGTAGAGGTCAGGGAGGAGTGGTCAGGGAGGAGCGGTAAGAGAGTAGAGGTCGCGGGAGGAGTGGTCAGGGAGGAGTGGTAAAGAAGAGTAGAGGTTCAGGGAGAGTGGTCAGGGAGGAGTGGTCAGGGAGGAGCGGTCAGGGAGGAGTGGTCAGGGAGGAGTGGTCAGGGAGGGAGCGGTCAGGGAGGAGTGGTCAGGGAGGAGTGGTAAAGGAGTAGAGGTCAGGGAGGAGTGGTCAGGGAGGAGCGGTAAGAGAGTAGAGGTCAGGGAGGAGTGGTCAGGGAGAGCGGGTAAGAGAGTAGTAAGGTCAGGGAGGAGTGGTCAGGGAGGAGCAGTAATAGGATAGAGGTCAGGGAGGAGTGGTCAGGGAGGAGCGGTAAGAGAGTAGAGGTCAGGGAGGAGTGGTGAGGGAGGAGCGGTAAGTGTGTAGAGGTCAGGGAGGAGTGGTCAGGGAGGAGTGGTAAGAGAGTAGAGGTCAGGGAGGAGTGGTAAGAGAGTAGAGGTCAGGGAGGAGTTGGTCAGGGAGGAGCGGTAAGAGAGTAGAGGTCAGGGTGAGGAGTGGTCCAGGGAGGAGCGGTAGGAGAGTAGAGGTCAGGGAGCGATGGTCAGGGAGGAGCGGTAAGAGAGTAGAGGTCAGGAGGAGTGGTCAGGGTAGGAGCAGTGGGTTAAGAGAGTAGGGAGGTCAGGGAGGAGTGGTCATGGGAGGAGCGGTAGGAGAGTAGAGGTCAGGGAGGAGTGGGTCAGGAGGAGCGGTAAGAGAGTAGAGGTCATGGAGGCAGTGAGCTGTGTGCAGTGGGATTAAGTGATGAGGGTGATTTGGTGATGGTGACCGAGTGACGGGCAGTTTGACCCGCAGTGATACTGTGGACCTGAAATCTGAGCTCCTGGTTGTGTGTCCTCCTCTTTCTCTCCTTTCTGTCATGCTGATGGTCAGTCGGTGACGGAGGCTCTGCTCTCAATCGCTGCAGGCTGGTTTATCCTCGCAGGAACCTCCCAGCAGAGCAGTGTGGCGCAACGCTCAGCTCCTCAGGCCTCCTCAGCACATCACAAGCTGCCAAAAAAAAAAAAAGTGGAGCCACACTCTGCTCACAACCCTGCCTCCTGATGAAACGGTCAGAGCCCTCATACAGGCCACACCCACTTTACATACGTTCCCAAGATCCAGTTCAGACAAACGACGCCCTGCATGTACCATATATACGGTCCATCTCTCTCTCCATCTCTCCATCTCCTCCATCTCTTGTCTCTGCATCTCTCCCAGCTTCTCTCGTTCAATCTTTGTCAATCTCTCTCATCTCTCCACCCTCTTACCTCTTCTCCATCTCTCATCTCTCTTAATCTCTCCACCTCTCTGTCTCTTTATCTTTCCATCTCTTATCTATCACATCTCTCAATCTCTCTTACATCTCTTATCTCTCCCTTCTCTCAGGCCTCACACATCTAATATTCTCATCTCTCTCCATCTTTCTCTTCTCTCCATAACTCTCCAATCTCTTCTAATCTCTCTTATCTCACGTCTCCATTTCCCCAGCTCTCTTATGTCCCACGTCTCTCTCATCTTCACTTCTCTCATCTCTCTCTCATCTCATGTCCTCTCCGTCTCGTCTCATCTCTCCATCTTGCATCATCCATTTGGTTTCAGGTGTCTCCTCCAGAAGTCACGCCTATATTGATCTCTATGAGCAGGTGCTGCTGGTCTTGATGAGCTCATATGGGTGCTGGACCCTAAACCCACACACATACACTGATGAACTTCATATTTGACTCCAGGCTTCAGGGTCCTAAACAGCCCACGGGTCCTGAGTTCTGTTGATGCTTTAGTGTAAATGTTTGTGGTTCTAGCTGAGAGATTTTGTGTTCTAATCCAGATGGCGTGTGAGTACATCTCGATGGAGATGATGGAGCGCCTGGATCATTGGTGAGTGTCTCTGTGATTTATTATAGACACTTTTTTCAAAACACTGCAGGTGAAAGAAGAAAAAATGTTCTAGATCTGCAGGTGTATTGAGCTCTTAGAACCCAAGGCATTGCAGCTGTAAACGATGCACGTTTTCAGGTTTGATTTGGATTTTTAAATTCCGAGGTAAAAGATTGGAATGTGCCGACCCGGCCTGCTCCATATACCTGATGTGTGTGGTGTGAGGAAAACCTCACCGCAGAGGTATAAGTGTGGACAGCTGTTTGGATTTTGTTCTGAATTAACATTTTTGGGAAACTGTGGGGTCAGTGTAGCTCCAGCGTGGACACGCTGGTCAGTAATTTTCTGTCCGCATGTCGTGGGGTGTTTCCATGACCTCCCCCCCAGCCCCACCCGCCGTCCACCAGTGCTGCCCTCGTCCTTCTCATATTCATAGTTGTATTATACTCTCCTCCTCCACCATCACCGTGGTTACTGAAGTCAGTACTTACTACTGGACATACTGCTGAAGCGTCCCACACCTGAAGGGAACATGTTAACTTCCGTATGTAAATGAGTGTTTACTGAGAACCATGTTCTGTGATTGACAGTGGGGTTCCTGCTGTGCCACAACAGTCTGAAACACAAACGCTGCCTCTCAGGAACTGTGGAAGATGGCTCTGCGCGCAGCGGGCCTGTACCTCAACACTGACCAGGAGACGAGGTCATTAACATACATAAAACTCTCTGAGGAGCACTTTCGACGGAATGAAGGGGTAACGAGAGTACAGGGTTTCCTGAAACACTGTTAATGTGTGTTAATTGGCTGTGAGATTATGAACAATGAACACGGTGAGAATCATCCGCACATATCAATAAACTTCAGTGGTTTAATTATTTTATAATTATCCTGTTTCCTGTTAATGATGCTAACGCTGCGCTTTGATATGCTAATATACACAGCACTATGATAATGCTGATACACACCAGCGCTATGATAATGCTAATATACACAGCACTATGATAATGCTGATACACACCAGCGCTATGATAATGCTAATATACACAGCGATTATGATAATGGCTAATATACAACACAGCACTAATGATAATGCTGATACACCACCAGCGCTATGATAATGCTAATATACACAGCGCTATGATAATGCTGATACACACCAGCCGCTATGATACATAATGCTAATATACACAGCGCTATGATATTGCTGATACACGACCAGCGCTATGATGATTAATGCCTAATATACACAGCGCTATGATAATGCTGATACACACCAGCGCTATGATAATGCTAATATACACAGCGCTATGATAATGCTTGATACACACCATCGCTATGATATGACTGATACACACCAGCTGCTATGATAATTGCTGATACACCACCCAGCGCTATGATAATGCTAATATACACAGCGCTATGATAATGCTGATATACCACAGCGCTAATGATAATGCTAATATACACAGCGCTAATGATAATGCTGATATACACAGCGCTATGATAATGCTAATATACACAGCGCTATGATATGCTGATATACACAGCGCTATGATAAGCTGATACACACCAGCGCTATGATAATGCTGATACACAACCAGCGCTATGATAATGCTGATACACACCAGCGCTATGATAATGCTAATTATACACAGCGCTATGATAATTCTGATATACACAGCGCTATGATAATGCTAATATACACGAGCGCTATGATAATGCTGATATACACAGCGCTATGATAATGCTAATATACACGATGCGCTATGATATGCTGATATACACAGCGCTATGATAATGCTAATATACACAGCGCTATGGATATGCTGATACACACCAGCGCTATGATATGCTGATACACACGCAGCGCTATGATAATGCTGATACACAACCAGCGCTATGATAATGCTAATAATACACAAGCGCTATGATAATGCTGATATACACAGCGCTATGATAATGCTAATATACACAGCGTATGATAATGCTGATATACACAGCGCTATGATAATGCTGAAACGCACAGACCAGCGCTATGATAATCGCTGATACACACCAGCGCGCTATGATAATGCTAATATTACCAGCACTATGATAATTGCTGATATTACACAGCGCTATGATAATGCTAATATACACAGCGCTATGATAATGATGATATAAACAGCGCTATGATAATGACTGAAAAGCGCACCAGCGCTTATGATAATGCTAATATACACAGCGCTATGATAATGCTAATACGCAGCAGCCGCTATGCCTAATGCTGATACGCACCAGCGACTAAAATGATAATTCTGATAAGCCCCAGCGCTATGATTAATGCCTGATACGCAACTGATCGGAGTTGATTAGCCTGTTTGGCTTTTCTGCAGTAGCTATAGACGTAAATAAATCAACCTGTCCATCTACTTCATATAAAGGACAATGATACTACATCTAACACAGAGTCTCCGTGAGGATATGATCAGGAGCATGAGTTAGTAAGATTCTGGCTGGTGTGGGTTTCCTCATGTTTCACTAAACACCACCCTGCTCTGGGAGAATCTGATAAATTACGGGTTGTTGAGATTCCACATTCTGATTATCAGTCCCGATCTCCAGCTGACCCTGAATCTCAACATGAACAAGCTTCCTGTTTTTTACCTTGTCATCCATTGTCACTGTTCTGTGTTCCCAAGTGACGTTCTATTTTCTCTTAGGTACAGAAACGTGTTTGCTGGACATTAAGGAGTGTAAAGAACATGCGATTCTGAACACGGACGCAGCATAGCACACGGTCGTACCTCCAGTCTAAATATAGCACGGTTTTATAAGTTAATGGTTGAAGCTGAAGTTCTTCTTTCCTCTGACCAGTGGAGGAGCTCATAGAGAGAAGGCGTCACTTCCTGAGGGGGGCGCTCTGAGGGAGCTCACTAAAGTCTAGAGGATTGAGCCTGCAACTGCTCGGCCCGAAAGTCTCAGCTTTACTCGGGGGGTCTCAGTCAGCCTGGTGTAGAAGGAGCAGAGAAGGAAGCAGCCCGTGAAAATGATCTCTCCTCTCGTTCCAGGCGCTGTCCGTTTTGATGGCCTTGTCGTTCTCGACGTCAGACCGTGATAGGTGGCTGTGGTTGGATACGTCACTCTCGGAGCAACCTCCCCAAAACCAAAACTCCAGAAGATTATGAGACTCGTGAGTGAAACCTGAAACGCAGAGGTTCGTGCTTTTAATTGTGTTCCTTCGGTTTCGCATAAGAACGATGGTAACTCCGGGAAACTGTGCAGGAAAACATGGCAGAAACGCCTGGTTCTAGATGGAGAGACTGAGGGTTCTGCCTGAGTGACGCAGCTACGTTCTTGCAGCGATATCACTACAGTAACCTGTCCTCAGTTTGAGTGCACTCCTGGCTTAAACGACACCCATACAGGTACCATAATCGGTAAGTCGTAGGTCAATCATCATTCCCTCTATCACTCTTTCAACCTCCAGCACTCCTCGGTGTGATGCTGTAGTAAAGTAACAGGTGCTGTCTGTTGGAAGTGGATTGACAGATTATGAATCACATGGAGGGAAAACGGGAATGTGCAGCCGTGTCCCACGCTGTTTTCTCAGAGTGTCCTTTCTGTTCTCAGAGTATCTTCTTTTCCAGAGTATCTTCTGTTTCTCAGAGTATCTTGACTTGTTTCTCAGAGATCTATCGTCCTGTCCTGAAGAGGAATCAGTGCTCATGGACCTCATTGTCTACGACTCTGTCGGCACTTACAATCAAACAGCGTAAAGGTTCATATTTATTACCCTGATGTTTTATAGTGAAATACCTGCCTCTGCGTGCAGTGTGAGCAGTGAGCGCAGTGTGAGGAGTGTGGAAGCAGCTGTGATGGGCTATGTGCAGTGTGAGAACTGTGTGACAGTATAAGGACGGTATGTGCATGTGGTGAGGGCTGTGTGCAGTGTAAGCATGTGGAGCAGTGAGTACAGGAAGTGTGAGGCAGTGTGGAGGGCTGTGTGCAGTGTGAGACGGTATGAGCAGTAGTGAGCAGTGGTGTGCAGTGTGGAGGGCTGTGAGCGCTCGGGTGCAGTGGTTGAGAAAGTATGAGCAGATGTGGTGCAGTGTGAGGGGCTGTTGCAGTTGTGCGACGTATGAGCAAGTCATGTTGCAGTGTGAGGGCTGTGTGTGCACTGTGAGGGGGGGGGGGAAAAAAAAAAACGTATGAAGGCGTGTGTGCAGTGTTGAGGGTTGTGTTGCAGTGAGAGACGTATGAGCAGGTGTGTGCAGTGTGAGGGCCTGTGTTGTGCACGGTGGGAGACGTTATGAGCAGTTGTGTGCAGTGTGAGGGCCTGTGAGCGTTGTGTGCCAGTGAGAGGGGCGTGGGCAGTGTGAGGGCTGTGGTGCAGTGTGTGCAGTGTGAGAACGTAATGAGAAGTGTGAGGGCTGTGAGCTTCAGTGTGTGCGCAGTGTGGAGACGTTATGAGCAGTGTGAGCAGTGTGTGCAGTGTGAGGGCTGTGAGCAATTGTGTGCAGTGTGAGGGCTGTGGTTCAGTGTGAGAACTTAATGAAACAGGGTGAGCAGTCGTGTGCAGTGTGTGCAGTGGTGAGGGCTGTGGAGCAGTGTGTGCAGTGTGAGGGCTGTGTGCAGTGTGACACGACTTATGAGCCATGTGTGTGCAGTGTGAAGGGGCTGTGATCAGTGTGTGCCAGTGTGAGGAGTATGAGCAGTGTAGCAGGCTTGTCGTGCCAGTGTGAAGGGCTGTGAGGCAGTGTGTGCAGTGTGAGATGTGATGAGCATCGTGAGCTAGTGTGTGCAGGTGTGAGGGCTGTGAGCAGTGTGTTGCAGTTGTGAGGGACTGTGAGCAGTGTGGTGCCAGTGTGAAGACGGTATGGAGCAGTAGTGAGCAGTGTGTGCAGTGTGAGGGCTGTGAAGCAGTGTGTTGCAGTGTGAGATGATTGAGCAAGTCGTGAGCAGGGTGGTGCAGTGTGAGGGCTGGTGAGACAAGGGTGAGCAGTGTGAGGGCTGTGAGCAGTGTTGTGCAGTGTGGAGTCAGTTGTGTGCAGTGTGAGGGATGCTGAGCAATGTGTGCAGTGTGAAGGGCTGTGAGCAGTGTGTGCGTGTGATACGTATGAGCAGTGTGTGCAGTGTGAGGGCTGGTGAGCAGTGTGTGCAGTGTGAGATGTATGAGCAGTGTGAGAGTGTGTGCAGTGTGAGGGCTGGCGCAGCCTGTGAGCAGTGTGACAGGGCTGTGAGCCGTGGTGAGCAGTTGTGAGCAGTGGTGAGGGCTGCTGAGCAAGGTGTGTTGCAGTGTGAGCAGTAAGCTGGTGGATCTGGGTATTAGCTGTGTACATCAGCTCATGACTGTGTGTGTAACAGGGGACGCTGGGTTTGTGGGAGTGTGAATGAAAGGCGTGAGGACTGGAACTGGTTGAGGTTACAGAGTACCAGATGTTCAGGTTGTGGTCTAGGTAACTCGATATTGGACTGCAGCTGGGGGTCGAGGCAGCTGGAGCAGTCTAAAATGCCCGGCATCATAACGGGGAATCTTAAACAGGAAGTAACTTCCTCAGTCTTCCTAAGGAACGGATATGGTGCTATCCTGACCCGCTGTGCTGCTGACCACTGGCTGTGTGTAAGTGTGGGTGGTGAGGCAGGGTGGGTCTGTCAGGTGTGGATTAAGCGTGCGGTGCGGGGGGAGGGTTTGGTTTTTTTGTGGGGTGGGGGGGGGGGGGCTGATGTGTCCTCAGGCGTACACCTCTGTAGGTAAAGCCACTCTGTCTCTGAAGGACTATGCCTGACCCATCGCCCAGATCATGAACATGACTCAGTATCCCAACACCAGAATTGATGGACAAACAGAGACGAGCCTTCTGTAAAGCGACGGCTGACCCCTCTCTGTCTGTGGGTGGTTCTGAGTGTCAGAGTGAGCTATGGTAGGTCACGAGTCTGTCACTGATACTGAGTTTGAAGTGTTTTACACCCTCTAGATTCTTACCCTCGGGGTAACAAGGCGTGTTCGAGAAGATGTTATCCCAGAGGCAGTGAAAGTTCCCTCCATGCAGCGCTACCTGATGGGGCCTTCCCGATGGTCTGTGCTTCACATTCAGCCAGAGCACTCCAACCACATGGTGTCCAGAGGAAAGGTCCCGTAATAAGACAGCACTGCAGTTAGTGAGAACTGGAGTGGACGGTTAGGTGTTAGGTTTGAGTACCGAGGTCGGGTTAGGTTATGAGTACTGAGGTTAGGGTTTAGGTTTGAGTACTGAGGTTAGGGTTAGGTTTGAGTGACTGAGGTTTAGGTTTGGGGGTTAGGTTTGAGTACCCGATGGTTAGGGTTAGGTTTGAGTACTGAGGTGTAGGGGTTAGGTTTAACCTCACGTAAGTACTGAGGTAGGTTTGTGTACTGAGGTCGGGTTCAGGTTTGCAGTACTGAGGTTAGGTTGGGGTTTAGGTTTGAGTACCGAGGTTAGGGTTAGGTTTGAGTACTGAAGGTTAGGTTGGGGTTAGGTTTTTGTGAGTTAGGTTTTTTAGGGAGTTAGGTTGAGTAACTGAGGTTTAGGTTAGGGGTTAGGTTTGAGTACCGAGGTTGTAGGGTTAGGTTTGAGTACTGAGGTTAGGGTTTAGTTTGAGTACTGAGGTTAGGGTTTGGTTTGAGTACTGAAGTTAGGTTTGAGGTGAGGTTTGAGTGCTGAGGTTAGGGTTAGGTTTGAGTTACTGAGGTTAGGTTGGGTTAGGTTTGAGTACTGGAGGTTAGGGTTAGGGTTAGGGTTAGGGTTGAGTACTGTGAGTTTAGGTTGCGGTTTAGGTTTGAGTTACTGAGGTTGGGTTAGGTTGGAGTGCTGAGGTAGGGGTTAGGTTTGAGTACTGAGGTCGGGGTTAGGTTTGAGTACTGAGGTTAGGTCTGGGGTTAGGTTTGAGTACTGAGGTTAGAGTTAGGTTTTGAGCTGTAAGGTTAGGGTTAGAGTTTGAGTACTGAGGTAGGTTGGGGTTAGGTTTGAGTACTGAGGTTAGGTTGGGTTTTAGGTTTGAGTACCGAGGTCGGTGTTAGGAGTTGAGAACAACCCCTCCCCCCCCATACTGAGGTAGGTTTGGGGTTAGGGTGTGAGTACTGGAGGTCGGGGTTAGGTTTAAGCTCGTATGAGGTTAGGTTGGGGTTAGGTTGGAGTACTGAGGTCGGGGTTTAGGTTTGTGTGCTGAGGTTAGGTTGCGGTTAGGTTTGAAGTACTAAGGGTTGGGGTTAGGTTTGAGCGTACTGAGGTTAGGTTGGGGTTAGGTTTGGATTGTCTTACTGAGAGGCGGGGTCTAGGTGTGAGTTACCTGAGGTTAGGTTGGTGGGTTAGGGTTGATAACTGAGGTTAGGTTAGGTGTTACCAGGTTTGAGTACTGAGGTTAAGGTGTGTGGTTAGGTTTGAGTAGCTGAGGTTAGGTTGGGGTTAGGTTTGAGGTACTGAGGGTTAGGTTGGGGTTTAGGTTTTGAGTACTGAGGTCGGTGTTAGGTTTTAGCCGTCATTGGGGATATGGGGCAGGGGTTAATGTGATAGAGTAATACAAGCATCAGTAGAACTTTGGTGATGAACATACAAATATACTATGATGAAGGTAAATAAAAATAAAGAAAAATAAACATAATGTGACACAATACATTCATTCATAGTATATTTGTTTTCTATGGTCATCAACAAAAAAGTTATACTGAATGCTTGTAATACTCTATCAAATCTAACCCTATCCCCAATTGAGCTAAAACCTAACACCGACCTCAGTTACTCAAACCAACCCCAACCTTAACCTCTAGTACTCAAAAACCTAACACCTCCAACATAACATCAGTACGCAAAAAAATTTAACCCACTCTAACCTCAGTACTCAAACCTAAACCTAACACTAACCTCAGTGATCTCAAACCTAACCCCAACCTAAACCTCAGTACTCAAACCTAACCCGACCCCCCATCAGTTACTCAAAAACCTAAACCAACCTAACCTCATTACTCAACTGTCAACCTAACCCCAACCTTAGTACTCAAACCTAACCCCAAACTAACCTCAGCACTCAATCAACCTAACCCCGACCTCAGTACTCAAACCTAACCCCAACCTAACCTCAGTACTCACACCTAACCCCGACCTCAGTACTCAAACCTAACCCAACCTAACCTCAGTACTCAACCCTAACACCGACCTCAGTACTCAAACCTAACCCCAACCTAACCTCAGTACTCAAACCTAACCCCAACCGAACCTCAAGTACTCAAACACTAACCCTAACCTCAGCAGCTCAAAACCTAACTCTAACCTCAGTATCTCAAACCTAAACCCCAACCTAAACCTCAGTACTCAAACCTAACCCCGACCTCAGTACTCGCAAACCTAACCCTAACCTCAGCACTCAAACCATAACCCCAACCTCAGTACTCAAAACCTAACCGCAACCTAACCTCATATACTCAACCCTAACCCTAACCCTAACTCTAACCTCAGTACTCAAACCTAACCCCAAACCTAACCTCAGTAACTCAAAACTCACCCTAACCTCAGCACTCAAACCTAACCTCAACCTAACTTCAGTAACTCAAAACCAAACCCTAACATCAGGACTCAAACCTAACCCTAACCTCAGTACTCAAACCTAACCCTAAACCTCGGTACTCAAACCTAACCTCTAAACCAACCTCAGTACTCAAAACCTAACCCTAAACCTTCGGTAACTCAAACCTAACCCCAAACCCTAACCTCCAGTACTCAAACCTAACACTAACCTCGGTACTCAAACCTAACCCCAAACCTAAACCTCAGTTACTCAAACCTAACCCCGACTCAGTACACAAACCTAACCTCCGTACTTAACTGAGGTTAACCTAACCCAAACCTCAGGACTTCAAACCTACCACCCTAACCTCGGTACTCAACCTAACCCCCAACCTACCTCAGCTACTCAAAAACCTAAAACCCTAACCTCAGTACTCAAACTAACCCTAACCTCAGTAACTCAAACCTAACCCTAACCTCGGGTACTCAAAACCTAACCCTACACCTACCACTCGCCGTTCTCCCTAACTGCAGTGCTGCTTAATTAATGACCTTCCTCTGGACACATGTGGGAAGTGCTCGGGCTGAAGGTGAGGCACAGACCATCGGGAGGCCATCAGGTAGCGCTGCATGGAGGGAAACTTCAATGCTCATGGGAGAAAAATCTTCTCGAACCGCGAGGGTAAGAAACGAGAGGTGTAAACACTCAAAACTCAGTATCAGGACAGACTGTGACCTACCATAGCTCACTCTGACACTCAGACCACCACAGAACAGTAGAGGGTCAGCCGTCTCGTTAAGAAGCTCGTCTATGTTGTCCATCATTCTCTGGTGTGGACAAACAGAGTCATGGTCATATGATCTTGGCGAGCTCAGGATAGTCCTTTCAGAGCCAGAGTGGCTTTACCTACAGAGGTGTACGCCTGAGGACACATCAGCACCGGCCACCTTAATCACACTGACAGACCCACCCTGCCTCACCACCCACACTTTACACACAGCCACGTGGTCAGCAGCACAGCGGTCAGGAGCACCATATCCGTTCCTGAGGGAAGACTGAGGAAGTTACTTCCTGTTTAAGATCCCTTTATATGCCGGGGCATTTGTAGACTGCTCCAGCTGCTCGACCCCCAGCTGCAGTCCAATATCAGTTTACATAGACACAAACCTGAACATCTGTAACTGTAACCTCAACCAGTCCAGTCTCACCGCTTCAGGTCAAACTCCACACCAGCGTCCACTGTTAAACACAAAGCAGGAGCTGATTACACAGCTAACTACAGATCCACCAGCTACTGCTCACACTGCACACACTGCTCAGCCACACAGCCCTCACACTGCTCACACACTGCTCACACTGCTCACAGCCCTCACACTGCACACACTGCTCCACAGCTGCCCTCACACTGCACACACTGCTCACACTCACACTGCTCATACGTCTCACATCTGCACCACTGCTGCACACACTGCTCACATTGCTCAAGCCCTCACACTGCACACACTGCGCAAATGCACTCATACGTCTCACACTGCACACACTGCTTTCCCAACATGTTCTTTTAGACAAACCATTCTATAGGGCACACATTGCTCTGCAGCCAGGTTCTCTCACACTGTTGCAACACTGTGCTGTCACACTGCATGTCACCTTATTGAAAATGGTTCTCTGCTCATACAGCCCGCACACTGCTCACACTGTTAAAGCTCAATCAGCCCTCACACTGCACACAGTTGGTTCCTGCTCATTATAGAGCCACTTTGAACCACTCATTACATCTCACACTGCACACACTGCTCAATTTGCGCCCTCATCCGATTTATGCACACACTGCTGCGCACACTGCGCTCATACTGTCTCACACTGCACACACTGCTCACAGCCCTCACACTGCACACACTGCCACACCTGCTCACTCTCCTCACACTGCTCACAGCCCGCACACTGCTGCTCACACTGCTCATACGTCTCACACTGCACACACAGCTCACAGCCCTCACACTGCTCACACGCCTCACACAGCTCACACTGCACACACTGCTCAAACTTCTCACACTGCTCACACTGCTCACAGCCCTGCCACACACTGCTCACACTGCTCATTCGTCTCACACTGCACACAGCCCTCACACTGCACACACTGCTCACAGCCCTCACACTGCACACACTGCACACACTGCTCACACTGTTCATACGTCTCACACTGCACACAGCCCTCACACTGCACACATTGCTCACAGCCCTCACACTGCACACACTGCTCACACTGCTCATACGTCTCACACTGCACACACTGCTCACAGCCCTCACACTGCTCATACGTCTCACACTGCACACACTGCACACAGCCCTCACACTGCCCACACTCCTCTCACTGCACACACCGCTCACAGCCCTCACACTGCACACACTGCTCATACGTCTCACAGTGCACACACAGCCCTCACACTGCACACACTGCTCATACGTCTCACACTGCACACAACCCTCACACTGCACACACTGCTCATACGTCTCACAGTGCACACACAGCCCTCACACTGCACATACTGCTCATACGTCTCACACTGCACACAGCCCTCACACTGCACACACTGCTCATACGTCTCACACTGCACACACTGCTCACAGCCCTCACACTGCACACACTGCTCACACTGCTCATACGTCTCACACTGCACACAGCCCTCACACTGCTCACACTCCTCTCACTGCTCACACTGCTTACACTGCACACAGCCCTCACACTGCACATACGTCTTATACTGCACACAGTTCTCACACTGCACATAGCCCTCACACTGCTCACACTCCTCACACTGCGCTCACTGCTCACACTGCAGCAGAGGCAGGATTTCTATAAACCATCAGGGTAATAAATATGACCTTACGCTGTTTGAGTGTAAGTGCAGACAGAGCGGAGACGAATGAGGTCATGAGCACTGATTCCTCTTCAGGACAGACGTAGATACTCTGAGAAACAGAAGATACTCTGAGAAACAGAAGATACTCTGAGAAACAGAAGATACTCTGAGAAACAGAAGACACTCTGAGAAACAGCGTGGGACACGCTGCACATTCCCGTTTTCCCTCCATGTTATCATAATCTGTAAATCCAATTCAGACAGACAGCACCTGTACCTGTACTACAGCATCACACCGAGGAGTGCTGGAGGTGAAAGAGTGATAGAGGGAATGATGAGTGACCTAGACTGACCGATATGTACCTGTTATGGTGTCGTTAAGCAGGAGTGCATCAAACTGAGACAGGTACTGGAGGTGATATCGCTGAAGAACGTAGCTGTGTCGACTCAGCAGAACCCTCAGTCTCTCCATGTAGAACAGGAGTTCTGCCATGTTCCTGCACAGTTCACAGGTTAACATCTTCTTATGAGAACCCGGAGAACACAAGTAAAGCACGAAGCTCTGCGTTCAGGTTTACACTCACGAGTCTGAATAATCTTCTGGGAGTTTTGGTTTTGGGGATGTTCTCCGAGTGACGTACCAACCACAGCACCTCATCACGGGAGAACGACAAGGCCATAAAAACGTACAGCGCCTGGAAGAGAGAGAGATCATTTCACGGGCTGCTCCTTCTCTGCTCCTCTACACCATCTGACTGAGTTAAAGACGAGACCTTCGGGCCGAGCAGTGCAGGCTCATCCTCTAAGACTTTAGTGAGCTCCTTCAGAGCGCCCTCAGGAAGTGACGCTTCTCTCTATGAGCTCCTCCACTGTCAGACGAGAAGAACTTCAGCTTCAACCATTAACTTATAAACCGTGCTAGATTTAGACTGGAGGTACGAACGTGTGCAGCTCACCAGTTCAGAATCGCATGTTCTTTACACTCCTTAATGTCAGCAACACGTTTACTGTACCTAAAGAGAAACATAGAACACAGAACACAGAACAGTGACAATGATGACAGGTAAAAAACAGGAAGCTTGTTCATGTTGAGATCAGGGTCAGCTGGAGATCGGACTGATAATCAGAATGTGGATCTCAAAAAACCGTATTTATCAGATTCTCCAGAGCAGGTGGTGTTAGTGAACAGGAGGAAAAACCCACACCAGCAGATCTCACTAACTCATGCTCCCTGAATCATATCCCTCACGGAGACTCTGTGTTAGATGTAGTACATTGTCTTTATATGAAGTAGATGGACAGGTTGATTTTTTTACCTCCTGATTTATTTACGTCTATAGCTCTGCAGAAAGCTAACAGGCTAACAACTGAACAGTGCGTATCAGCATTATCATAGCGCTGGTGCGTATCAGCATTATCATAGCGCTGGGGCGTATCAGCATTAGCATAGCGCTGCTCTGCGTATTAGCATTATCATAGCGCTGTGTATATTAGCATTATCATAGCGCTGGTGCGTTTTCAGCAATTTATCATAGCGCTGTGTATATCAGCATATCATAGCGCTGTGTATATTAGCATTATCATAGCGCTGTGTATATCAGCATTATCATAGTGCTGTGTATATTAGCATTATCATAGCGCTGGTGTGTATCAGCATTATCATAGCGCTGGTGAGTATCAGCATTATCATAGCGCTGTGTATATAAGCATTATCATAGCGCTGTGTATATTAGCATTATCTTAGCGCTGTGTTTTTCAGCATTATCATAGCGCTGTGTGGATATTAGCATTATCATAGCGCTGGTGTGTATCAGCATTTATCATAGCGCTGGTGTGTATCAGCATTATCATAGCGCTGGTGTGTATCAGCATATCATAGCGCTGTGTATATTAGCATTATCATAGCGCTGTGTATATAAGCATATCATAGCGCTGTGTATATTAGCATTATCATAGCGCTGTGTATATCAGCATTATCATAGCGCTGTGTGTATTTAGCATTATCATAGCGCTGTGTATATCAGCATTATCATAGCGCTGTGTATATTAGCATTATCATAGCGCTGGTGTGTATCAGCATTATCATAGCGCTGGTGTGTATCAGCATTATCATAGCGCTGGTGTGTATCAGCATTATCATAGCGCTGTGTATATCAGCATATCATAGCGCTGTGTATATTAGCATTATCATAGCGCTGTGTATATCAGCATTATCATAGCGCTGTGTATATTAGCATTATCATAGCGCTGTGTATATCAGCATTATCATAGCGCTGTGTATATTAGCATTATCATAGCGCTGGTGTGTATCAGCATTATCATAGCGCTGGTGTGTATCAGCATATCATAGCGCTGGTGTGTATCAGCATTATCATAGCGCTGTGTATATTAGCATTATCATAGCGCTGGTGTGTATCAGCATTATCATAGCGCTGTGTATATTAGCATTATCATAGCGCTGGTGTGTATCAGCATTATCATAGCGCTGTGTATATTAGCATTATCATAGCGCTGGTGTGTATCAGCATTATCATAGCGCTGTGTATATTAGCATTATCATAGCGCTGGTGTGTATCAGCATTATCATAGTGCTGTGTATATTAGCATTATCATAGCGCTGTGTATATTAGCATTATCATAGCGCTGGTGTGTATCAGCATTATCATAGTGCTGTGTATATTAGCATTATCATAGCGCTGGTGTGTATCAGCATTATCATAGTGCTGTGTATATTAGCATTATCAAAGCGCAGCGTTAGCCATCATTAACAGGAAACAGGATAATTATAAAATAATAAACCACTGAAGTTTAATGATATGTGCGGATGATTCTCAGTGTTCATTGTTCATAATCTCACAGCCAATTAACACACATTAACAGTGTTCAGGAACTGTACTCTCGTTACCCCTTCATTCCGTCGAAGTGCTCCTCAGAGAGTTTATGTATGTTAATGACCTCGTCTCTGGTCAGTGTGGAGGTACAGGCCGCTGCGCAGAGCCATCTTCCACAGTTCCTGAGAGGCAGCGTTTTGTGTTCAGACTGTTGTGGCACAGCAGGAACCCCACTGTCAATCACAGAACATGGTTCTCAGTAAACACTCTTTACATACGGAAGTTACACATGTTCCCTTCAGGTGTGGACGTTCAGCAGTATGTCCAGTAGTACTGACTTCAGTAACCACGGTGATGGTGGAGGAGGAGTATAATACAACTATGAATGAGAGGAGAGGGCAGCACTGTGGACGGCGGTGGGCTGGGAGGTCATGAAACACCCCACGACATGCGGACAGAAAATTACTGACCAGCGTCCCGCTGGAGCTACACTGACCACACAGTTTCCCAAAAATGTTAATTCAGAACAAAAATCCAAACAGCTCAACACTTATACCTCTGCGGTGAGGTTTCCTCACACCACACACATCAGTTATATGGACAGGCCGGGTCGGCATTCCAATCTTTACCTCGGAATTAAAAATCCAAATCAAACCTGAAACGTGCATCATTACAGCTTGCAATGCCTTTGGGTTCTAAGAGCTCAATACACCTGCAGATCTAGAACCTTTTTCTTCTTTCACCTGCAGTGTTTGAAAAAGTGTCTATAATAAATCACAGAGACACTCACCAATGATCCAGCGCTCCATCATCTCCATCGAGATGTACTCACACGCCATCTGGTAGAACACAAAATCTCTCAGCTAGAACCACAAACATTTACACTAAAGCATCAACAGAACTCAGGACCCGTGGCTGTTAGGACCTGAGCCTGGAGTCAAATATGAAGTTCATCAGTGTATGTGTGGGTTAGGGTCAGCACCCATCTGAGCTCATCAAGACCAGCAGCTGCTCATAGAGATCAAATAGGCGTGACTTCTGGAGGAGACACCTGAAACCAAATGGATGATGCAGATGGAGAGATGAGAGACGGAGAGGCATGAGATGAGAGAGAGATGAGAGAAGTGAGATGAGAGACGTGACATAAGAGAGCTGGGGAAATGGAGACGTGAGATAAGAGAGATTAGAGAGATTGGAGAGATGGAGAGAATACAAAGATGGGAGAGATGAGATATTAGATGTGAGATGAGAGAAGGAGAGATAAGAGATGTAAGAGAGATTGAGAGATGGATAGATAAAGATGGAAAGATAAAAGAGACAGAGAGGTGGAGAGATAAGAGAGATGAGAGATGGAGAGGTAAGAGGTGGAGAGATGAGAGAGATGACAAAGATTGAGAGAGCTGGGAGAGATGCAGAGACAAGAGATGGAGAGATGGAGAGATGGAGAGATGGACCGTATGGTACATGCAGGGCGTCGTTTGTCTGAACTGGATCTTGGGAACGTATGTAAAGTGGGTGTGGCCTGTATGAGGCTGACCGTTTCACAGGAGGCAGGGTTGAGCAGAGTGGCCGGAGTGCTGAGGAGGCTGAGGAGCTGAGCGTTGCCGCCACTGCTCTGCTGGGAGGTTCCTGCGAGGATAAACCAGCTGCAGCGAGAGCAGAGCCTCCGTCACCGACTGACCATCAGCATGACAGAAAGGAGAGAAGAGGAGGACACACAACCAGGAGCTCAGATTTCAGTCCACAGATCACGCGGGTCAAACTGCCCGTCACTCGTCACCATCACCAAAATCACCCTCATCACTTAATCCCACTGCACACAGCTCACTCCTCCCTGACCTCTACTCTCTTACCGCTCCTCCCTGACCACTCCTCCCTGACCTCTACTCTCGTACCGCTCCTCCCTGACCACTCCTCCCTGACCTCTACTCTCTTACCGCTCCTCCCTGACCACTCCTCCCTGACCTCTACTCTCTTACCGCTCCTCCCTGACCACTCCTCCCTGACCTCTACTCTCTTACCGCTCCTCCCTGACCACTCCTCCCTGACCTCTACTCTCTTACCGCTCCTCCCTGACCACTCCTCCCTGACCTCTACTCTCTTACCAACTCCTCCCTGACCTCTATTCTCTTACCTCTCCTCCCTGACCACTCCTCCCTGACCTCTACTCTCTTACCGCTCCTCCCTGACCACTCCTCCCTGACCTCTACTCTCTTACCGCTCCTCCCTGACCACTCCTCCCTGACCTCTACTCTCTTACTGCTCCTCCCTGAACCACTCCCTCCCTGACCCTCTACTCTCTTACCGCTCCTCCCTGACCACTCCTCCCTGACCTCTCCTCGCTGACCGCTCCTCCCTGACCAGTCCTCCCTGACCTCTACTCTCTTACCGCTCCTCCCTGACCACTCCTCCCTGACCGCTCCTCCCTGACCACTCCTCCCTGACCACTCCTCCCCTGACCGCTCCTCCCTGACCACTCCTCCCTGACCACTCCTCCCTGACCTCTACTCTCTTACCACTCCTCCCTGACCACTCCTCCCTGACCTCTACTCTCTTACCGCTCCTCCCTGACCACTCCTCCCTGACCTCTACTCTCTTACCGCTCCTCCCTGACCACTCTTCCCTGACCTCTACTCTCTTACCGCTCCTCCCTGACCACTCCTCCCTGACCTCTACTCTCTTACCGCTCCTCCCTGACCACTCCTCCCTGACCTCTACTCTCTTACCGCTCCTCCCTGACCACTCCTCCCTGACCACTCCTCCCTGACCGCTCCTCCCTGACCACTCCTCCCTGACCACTCCTCCCTGACCTCTACTCTCTTACCACTCCTCCCTGACCACTCCTCCCTGACCTCTACTCTCTTACCGCTCCTCCCTGACCACTCCTCCCTGACCTCTACTCTCTTACCGCTCCTCCCTGACCACTCTTCCCTGACCTCTACTCTCTTACCGCTCCTCCCTGACCACTCCTCCCTGACCTCTACTCTCTTACCGCTCCTCCCTGACCACTCCTCCCTGACCTCTACTCTCTTTCCGCTCCTCCCTGACCACTCCTCCCTGACCTCTACTCTCTTACCGCTCCTCCCTGACCACTCCTCCCTGACAGCTCCTCTGACCTCTGGTGTGGAACTCATCCTGAAACTGTGGTCAGCCTGATACTAAGATCTGACCTGGAGTATTAAAACTGTGGTCAGCCTGAAATTGATCACAGTACTGATACTAATCAATACTGAACATCTGTAACCATCACACCTCACTAAACTCAGCAGCAGGACTGGCATCATAACTCAAGATTCAACAGAACACAAATTTCTAAAATACATATTATTGAGGCTGGACGTTTTTGTTGGGATTCATTTTTGTTTATTGTTATTTTAAGCTGTTTGTTTGTTTACCTTGGTGTGAGGGCCGAATTCTTCACTGAGCTTTTTGAGAGGGTGTTCGTACTCCACGATCATCTGTCCAAGTCGAGGGTATGCCGGGTCACTGATCAGATAATGTAAACAAAGAGAAACTGAACATTAGAGGACAGAAATAAACCCTTCATAACATCTTACACACTCGCCCTTCATAACGTCTTACACACTCACCCTTCATAACGTCTTACACACTCACCCTTCATAACGTCTTACACACTCACCCTTCATAACATCTTACACACTCACCCTTCATAACGTCTTACACACTCACCCTTCATAACGTCTTACACACTCACCCTTCATAACATCTTACACACTCACCCTTCATAACGTCTTACACACTCGCCCTTCATAACGTCTTACACACTCGCCCTTCATAACATCTTACACACTCGCCCTTCACAACGTCTTACACACTCACCCTTCATAACGTCTTACACACTCGCCCTTCATAACATCTTACACACTCACCCTTCATAACGTCTTACACACTCACCCTTCATAACGTCTTACACACTCACCCTTCATAACGTCTTACACACTCACCCTTCATAACGTCTTACACACTCGCCCTTCATAACGTCTTACACACTCGCCCTTCATAACATCTTACACACTCGCCCTTCATAACGTCTTACACACTCGCCCTTCATAACATCTTACACACTCACCCTTCATAACATCTTACACACTCGCCCTTCACAACGTCTTACACACTCACCCTTCATAACGTCTTACACACTCACCCTTCATAACGTCTTACACACTCACCCTTCATAACGTCTTACACACTCGCCCTTCATAACGTCTTACACACTCGCCCTTCATAACATCTTACACACTCGCCCTTCATAACGTCTTACACACTCGCCCTTCATAACATCTTACACACTCACCCTTCATAACATCTTACACACTCGCCCTTCATAACATCTTACACACTCGCCCTTCATAACGTCTTACACACTCGCCCTTCATAACATCTTACACACTCACCCTTCATAACATCTTACACACTCGCCCTTCATAACATCTTACACACTCGCCCTTCATAACATCTTACACACTCACCCTTCATAACATCTTACACACTCGCCCTTCATAACGTCTTACACACTCGCCCTTCATAACATCTTACACACTCACCCTTCATAACATCTTACACACTCGCCCTTCATAACATCTTACACACTCGCCCTTCATAACATCTTACACACTCGCCCTTCATAACATCTTACACACTCACCCTTCATAACGTCTTACACACTCACCCTTCACAATGTCTTACACACTCACCCTTCATAACGTCTTACACACTCGCCCTTCACATCTTACACACTCGCCCTTCACAACGTCTTACACACTCGCCCTTCACAACGTCTTACACACTCGTCCTTCATAACGTCTTACACACTCGCCCTTCACAATGTCTTACACACTCACCCTTCATAACATCTTACACACTCGCCCTTCATAACATCTTACACACTCGCCCTTCATAACATCTTACACACTCACCCTTCATAACATCTTACACACTCGCCCTTCATAACATCTTACACACTCACCCTTCATAACGTCTTACACACTCGCCCTTAACAATGTCTTACACACTCACCCTTCATAACGTCTTACACACTCGCCCTTCACAACGTCTTACACACTCACCCTTCATAACGTCTTACACACTCGCCCTTCACAATGTCTTACACACTCGCCCTTCATAACATCTTACACACTCGCCCTTCATAACGTCTTACACACTCGCCCTTCATAACATCTTACACACTCGCCCTTCATAACATCTTACACACTCACCCTTCATAACGTCTTACACACTCGCCCATCACAAGGTCTTACACACTCGCCCTTCACAACGTCTTACACACTCCTTCATAACATCTTACACACTCGCCCTTCACAACGTCTTACACACTCACCCTTCATAACGTCTTACACACTCACCCTTCATAACGTCTTACACACTCGCCCTTCACAACGTCTTACACACTCGCCCTTCACAACGTCTTACACACTCGTCCTTCATAACGTCTTACACACTCGCCCTTCACAACGTCTTACACACTCGCCCTTCATAACGTCTTACACACTCGCCCTTCATAACATCTTACACTCGCCCTTCATAACATCTTACACACTCACCCTTCATAACATCTTACACACTCACCCTTCATAACGTCTTACACACTCGCCCTTCATAACATCTTACACACTCGCCCTTCATAACGTCTTACACACTCGCCCTTCATAACGTCTTACACACTCGCCCTTCACAACGTCTTACACACTCACCCTTCATAACGTCTTACACACTCACCCTTCATAACGTCTTACACACTCGCCCTTCACAACGTCTTACACACTCGCCCTTCATAACGTCTTACACACTCGCCCTTCATAACGTCTTACACACTCGCCCTTCATAACATCTTACACACTCGCCCTTCATAACATCTTACACACTAACATCTTCACACTCACCCTTCATAACATCTTACACACTCACCCTTCATAACGTCTTACACACTCGCCCTTCACAACGTCTTACACACTCGCCCTTCATAACGTCTTACACACTCGCCCTTCATAACATCTTACACTCCCCCTTCATAACATCTTACACACTCACCCTTCATAACATCTTACACACTCACCCTTCATAACGTCTTACACACTCGCCCTTCATAACATCTTACACACTCGCCCTTCATAACGTCTTACACACTCGTCCTTCATAACGTCTTACACACTCACCCTTCACAACGTCTTACACACTCACCCTTCATAACGTCTTACACACTCACCCTTCATAACATCTTACACACTCGCCCTTCACAACGTCTTACACACTCGCCCTTCACAACGTCTTACACACTCGTCCTTCATAACGTCTTACACACTCGCCCTTCACAACGTCTTACACACTCGCCCTTCATAACGTCTTACACACTCGCCCTTCATAACATCTTACACTCGCCCTTCATAACATCTTACACACTCACCCTTCATAACATCTTACACACTCACCCTTCATAACGTCTTACACACTCGCCCTTCATAACATCTTACACACTCGCCCTTCATAATATCTTACACACTCACCCTTCATAACGTCTTACACACTCGCCCTTCATAACGTCTTACACACTCACCCTTCATAACGTCTTACACACTCACCCTTCATAACATCTTACACACTCGCCCTTCATAACGTCTTACACACTCACCATTCATAACATCTTACACACTCACCCTTCATAACGTCTTACACACTCACCCTTCATAACATCTTACACACTCGCCCTTCACAATGTCTTACACACTCACCCTTCATAACATCTTACACTGTCGCCCTTCATAACGTCTTACACACTTGCCCTTCACAACGTCTTACACACTCACCCTTCATAACATCTGACACATTCGCCCTTCATAACATCTTACACACTCGCCCTTCATAACGTCTTACACACTCGCCCTTCATAACATCTTACACACTCACCCTTCATAATGTCTTACACACTTGCCCTTCATAACGTCTTACACACTCGCCCTTCATAACATCTTACACACTCACCCTTCATAACGTCTTACACACTCGCCCTTCATAACATCTTACACACTCACCCTTCATAATATCTTACACACTCGCCCTTCATAATATCTTACACACTCGCCCTTCATAACATCTTACACACTCGCCCTTCATAACATCTTACACACTCGCCCTTCATAACATCTTACACACTCGCCCTTCATAACATCTTACACACTCGCCCTTCATAACGTCTTACACACTCGCCCTTCATAACATCTTACACACTCACCCTTCATAACATCTTACACATTCGCCCTTCATAACATCTTACACACTCGCCCTTCATAACATCTTACACACTCGCCCTTCATAACATCTTACACACTCTCCCTTCATAAAATCTTACACACTCGCCCTTCATAACATCTTACACACTCGCCCTTCACAACGTCTTACACACTCGCCCTTCATAACATCCTACACACTTGCCCTTCATAACATCTTACACACACACGGCCTTCATAACATCTTACACACACACGGCCTTCATAACATCTTACACACACTCGTCCTTCATAACATCTTACACATTCGCCCTTCATAACATCTTACACACTCGCTCTTCATAACATCTTACACACTCTCCCTTCATAAAATCTTACACACTCGCCCTTCACAACATCTTACACACTCGCCCTTCATAACGTCTTACACACTCGCCCTTCATAACATCCTACACACTTGCCCTTCATAACATCTTACACACACACGGCCTTCATAACATCTTACACACACTCGTCCTTCATAACATCTTACACACTCGCCCTTCATAACATCTTACACACTCGCCCTTCATAACGTCTTACACACTCGCCCTTCATAACATCTTACACATTCGCCCTTCATAACATCTTACACACTCGCCCTTCATAACGTCTTACACACTCACCCTTCATAACGTCTTACACACTCACCCTTCATAACATCTTACACACTCGCACTTCATAACGTCTTACACACTCACCCTTCATAACGTCTTACACACTCACCCTTCATAACATCTTACACACTCGCCCTTCATAACATCTTACACATTCGCCCTTCATAACATCTTAGACACTCGCCCTTCATAACATCTTACACATTCACCCTTCATTACGTCTTACACACTTGCCCTTCATAGCATGTT
Source organism: Prochilodus magdalenae (assembly GCA_024036415.1). Classification (NCBI taxonomy): domain Eukaryota; kingdom Metazoa; phylum Chordata; class Actinopteri; order Characiformes; family Prochilodontidae; genus Prochilodus; species Prochilodus magdalenae. Next base: position 72,529 of record JAMWET010000721.1, read on the forward strand.
ACACACTTGCCCTTTATAACATCTTACACACTCGCCCTTCATAACGTCTTACACACTCGCCCTTCATAACATCTTACACACTCGCCCTTCATAACAAACAACCTCATGGCACCTTCATTCTCACAACACTACTTCATTCAGATAAACACTTCTTCATTACCATCAGATACTAAAACAGCTCCTTAAAGGACGTTGATTACTGCGTTTAATTTCAGGTGAAATTAACAATCTGTATTTCACAACACACTTTGTAGTCACATGGAATATCTGACAAATGTTGATCTAAACATTCATATGCAATTAAGTGTTTATGTAAAAATGTATTTATTAAACTGAACTTAAGTGGCAACGGCATAACAGAACAAGACATGAAGTAGAAAACCCCTTTTTAGAAGTACGTCATCATTACTACAGTACTCAAAATTAATCAGATTTATTTCATCATTTCATTTTTTAAAATCAGAAAATATTCATATTCACCTGCTTCCATTGGAGAACTCATGTGCACAGTTATACATTCCCACCAGAGCTTTTTTATCATCAATGCGGGAGAGCATTAATATGACGGAGGTGTAAGTGATGATCAAGTCCAGGTAATTTTTAGTGAAGTCAAAATTAACAGCCTAAAACAGTTCAGTTATTATAGTTAATCATAATAAAATAAGAAAGGGTTATACTATTAAAGTAGCTGTTTTTAAATGAGTAAACTTACAATGTTAAAATAACACTGGCAGGCGTCAATGGTGTTGAGTAACTCATAAACATGGTCCTAAAATAATAATAAATAATTAATATAGCATATTAAATCTATTCATAACACCAAATCAATAAAACATACAATGTGTGTACAATACCAGTGTGTTACAATTTGATCTGGAATACAGAAGAATTTCACAAAATAATCTATAAAATATTAAATATTCTTACTCTGAATTCCATCACATCAACAAGGGAGTCATAGAAGCTGCTCAGACCTTCCAGAACTGCAGATTTCTGTTTCTGAATGTTGCTCAGTTGTTGCTGCATTTACAGTTAAAATGTTAAAACAATAATCAATAACAGTAATCAGAGCACTAATACAGCTACATCCATAAAGAATTAAAGGTTTTGCATGTGAACTCTTACGCTGCCGCCTCTGAAGTCAATGTTGGGGAACTTCCTGTTAATGTATTTCACAGCAGATTCCATCAATTTATCCGTAAGAAATGACGGCCTTCGTTTCGCATCTGCACAGGTCTGAAATCACACAATTATAAATAATCACACATTTGAAATCAATCAAATCAAAAAAATCATATTCTAATAGATATAAAAAAATACGGTGCCTGAATAAAAGTTTGAAGAACAGTGAGAATCACCCTAGTGCAGAAATTCCTACCAGCTAAAGTTCCACACCTGATCACTGATTATATAAGTTACAGATAAAATACCTGATTACTGAATACATAGATTACTGATTATTCACCTGATCACTGATTATACAGATTACTGATTATACATCTGATCACAGATGCTCCCAGTGTCCTACAGTGGGGTACGAAAGTTTGGGCAGCCTTGTTACATTTCCTGATATACCATTATAAAGAATTGATTGATTGGATAAAAAAAAATCCGTTAAATATATCATATAGGGGACAAAACAGTGATATTTGAGAAGTGAAATGAAGTTTATATGATTTACAGAAAGTGTGCAATAATTGTCTAAACAAAATTAGGCAGGTGCATAAATTTGGGCACCACAAAAAAACATAACTCAATATTTAGTAGATCCTCCTTTCGCAGAAACAACAGCCTCTAAACGCTTCCTATAGCTTCTAATGAGAGTCTGGATTGTGGCTGAAGGTATTTTAGACCATCTCTAGTTCATTCAGGTTTGATGGTTTCCGGGCATGGACAGCTCTCTTTAAGTGACACCACAGATTTTCAATAATATCCAGGTCTGGGGACTGAGATGGCCATTCCAGAACGTTGTACTTGTTCCTCTGCATGAATGCATTAGTAGATTTTGAGCAGTGTTTAGGGTCGTTGTCTTGTTGGAAGATCCAGGCCGGGCGCAGCTTCAGCTTTGTCACTGATTCCTGGACATTGGTCTCCAGAATCTGCTGATATTGATTGGAATCCATGCGTCCCTCAACTTTAACAAGATTCCCAGTCCCTGTACTGGCCACACAGCCCCACAGCATGATGGAACCACCACCAGGTTTTACTGTAGGTCGCAGGTGTTTTTCTTGGAGTGCTGTGTTCTTTTTCCTCCATGCATAACGGCCCTTGTTATGCCCAAATAACACAGCACCTTATTCCAAAATGAAGCTGGCTTGTCCGAATGTGCTTTAGCCTACCTCAAGCGGCTCTGTTTGTGATGTGGGCGGAGAAAAGGCTTCCTCTGCATCACTCTCCCATACAGCACCTCCTTGTGTAAAGTGCGCCGAATAGCTGAACGATGCACAGTGACTCCATCAGCAGCAGGATCATGTGGTAGGTCTTTGGTGCTGGTCTGGGGGTTGACTCTGACTGTTCTCCACATCCTTCGCTTCTGTTTATTCCAGATTGTTCTTGGTCTGCCACTTCGAGCCTTAACTTGAACTGTGCCTGTGGTCTTCCATTTCCTCACAGTGCTTCTCACAGTGGAGACTGAAAGCTGAAATCTCTGAGAGAGCTTTCTGTATCCTTCCCCAAAACCATGACGGGGAACAGTCTCTGTTTTCAGGTCATTTGAAAGTTGTTTTGAGACTCCCACACTGCGACTCTTCAGAGAAGATGCAAAGAGGACAAAAACTTACAATTGCGCCCCTTAAATACCCTTTCTCATGATTGGAGTCACCTGTGTATGGAGGTCAAGGGTCACTGAACTTACCAAACCAAATTTGAGTTCCAGTAATTAGTTCTAAAGGTTCTAAAATCAATAAAATGACAACAGTGCCCAAATTTATGTACCTGCCTACTTTTGTTTAACCAATTATTGCACACTTTCTGTAAATCATATAAACTTCATTTCACTTCTCAGATATCCCTGTGTTTCTCCCCTATATGATATATTTAACGCAATTTTTTTATCCAAACAATCAATACTTTATAAAGGTAAATCAGGAAAATTAGCAACGCTGCCCAAACTTTCACACCCCACTGTATATGCTCAGTGGAGCTGATACAGTGTAAATGCCACTCCTCTGGACCCTTACTCCTCTAAACGCCACTCCTCTGGACTCTAACTCCTCTGAACGCTGCTCATCTTATAAACAGAGATGTGGACTAAAAAGAAACCTCGATGAACAACAAAGTGAAACACCAAAACTAAAACTAGTTCTGCATCAAGAACCCAAACAAACACGGACCAGATCTGATGCACATCAGAACAGATAAAGACTGAGGTTCTCTGTAGCTGAAGTTTTGATGAAGTATGAATCCTTATATTCAGAAACTGTAATGTTCAGGATTCAGATTTTAAAGTAACTGGTAAAACTTTTGAAACACATACGGAACCCAAACAGTCCGAGATGAAGCTGTTCCTGTTCTCGCTGTGTGACTGAAGGCGGCTGGTAGTTTCCTGTTTGTACTTCCTCTTTAATCCTCCACTTCGAAACCAAACACACCCGACACGATTAAACCAGCCAGAACCTTCTTTAAACCCAAGAAGAGTCCGAAATAATTACACCCTACACAATAAACAACCTGCAACCACGCAGAAACACATCACTTAGAACATCGCCTAGAACCTCAGAACACCACTTAGAACCTAGAGCTGAGGAATCAAACAGTTCATCTGCTAAATCAGTCTTTTTAACTTAAAGACCGTTTGGAATGATGTAGGGTTCTAGAGTGCGGGTTAAGTGTGAAAACACAAATCATGAATCGACATTACACAAACTCAGATGTGCGGCAACCTCAGCACCTGCGTTGCTCAGAGCTACCGAGAACATCTTCACAGAACCGTTTCCTCACCTTCTTAATGTGGTTCATCCTGATCAGAACCCCCTGACCGCGCTCATTCAGAACCAGGAGCTTCTCAGCCAGTTTCTGCTGGTAGGCCATGACTGTGTCCGTGTAACTGTGTCCGTGCTGAAGAACCTTGAGGACTCCAACGCTCACTCACACAGGAAGTCTCACAGGGACCTAAACCATTTGTGGGCGGGGCTTGTTGAGAGGAGCTACAAAAACTGATCTGAGAACAGAACCTTCACGTTTCATACCTTCCAATCCAACATCTTCTGAACCTTCAAGGCAGCTCCAACGAGGTCAGAGCTTACTTTCACACCAGCACCTTAGAACCCTAGCACCTTCATTGCCTGTCTTATTCTGTTAGGGTTAACAGTTCTGCTGCTGGCGTTTAAAGCAACCTTTAAGCTAACCCTAACCCTAAACACCTCTGCTGAGTTTGAACACCTGAACACGTCTCTCTCAAACTCACAACTCTAATACACACCTAAACACGCCTCTCTCTACCTCAGAGCTCCCTCTAATACACACCTGAAAACTCCTCTCTCTAACTCAGAGCTCACTCTAATACACACCTGAACACGCCTCTCTCTAACTCAGAGCTCCCTCTAATACACACCTGAACACGCCTCTCTCTACCTCAGAGCTCCCTCTAATACACACCTGAACACGCCTCTCTCTAACTCAGAGCTCACTCTAATACACACCTGAACACGCCTCTCTCTAACTCAGAGCTCACTCTAATACACACCTGAACACCTCTCTCCAACTCAGAGCTCACTCTAATACACACCTGAACACGCCTCTCTCTAACTCAGAGCTCCCTCTAATACACACCTGAACACTCCTCTCTCTAACTCAGAGCTCACTCTAATACACACTCTGAGTTGGAGAGAGGTGTTCAGGTGTGTATTAGAGTGAGCTCTGAGTTGGAGAGAGGTGTTCAGGTGTGTATTAGAGTGAGCTCTGAGTTGGAGAGAGGTGTTCAGGTGTGTATTAGAGTGAGCTCTGAGTTAGAGAGAGGCGTGTTCAGGTGTGTATTAGAGTGAGCTCTGAGTTAGAGAGAGGCGTGTTCAGGTGTGTATTAGAGGGAGCTCCGAGTTAGAGAGAGGAGTGTTCAGGTGTGTATTAGAGTGAGCTCTGAGTTAGAGAGAGGCGTGTTCAGGTGTGTATTAGAGTGAACGTAGAGTTAGAGAGAGAAGTGTTCAGGTGTGTATTAGAGGGAGCTCTGAGTTAGAAAGAGGTGTTCAGGTGTGTATTAGAGGGAGCTCTGAGTTAGAGAGAGGTGTTCAGGTGTGTATTAGAGGGAGCTCTGAGTTAGAGAGAGTAGTGTTCAGGTGTGTATTAGAGGGAGCTCCGAGTTAGAGAGAGGCGTGTTCAGGTGTGTATTAGAGGGAGCTCTGAGTTAGAGAGAGGCGTGTTCAGGTGTGTATTAGAGGGAGCTCCGAGTTAGAGAGAGGCGTGTTCAGGTGTGTATTAGAGTGAGCTTTGAGTTAGAGAGAGGAGTGTTCAGGTGTGTATTAGAGTGAGCTCTGAGTTAGAGAGAGGAGTGTTCAGGTGTGTATTAGAGTGAACGTAGAGTTAGAGAGAGAAGTGTTCAGGTGTGTATTAGAGGGAGCTCTGAGTTAGAAAGAGGTGTTCAGGTGTGTATTAGAGGGAGCTCTGAGTTAGAGAGAGGTGTTCAGGTGTGTATTAGAGGGAGCTCTGAGTTAGAGAGAGTAGTGTTCAGGTGTGTATTAGAGGGAGCTCCGAGTTAGAGAGAGGCGTGTTCAGGTGTGTATTAGAGGGAGCTCTGAGTTAGAGAGAGGCCGTGTTTCAGGTGTGTATTAGAGGGAGCTCCGAGTTAGAGAGAGGCGTGTTCAGGTGTGTATTAGAGTGAGCTTTGAGTTAGAGAGAGAAGTGTTCAGGTGTGTATTACAATGAGCTCTGAGTTAGAGAGAGGCGTGTTCAGGTGTGTACTAGAGGGAGCTCTGAGTTAGAGAGAGTAGTGTTCAGGTGTGTATTAGAGGGAGCTCCGAGTTAGAGAGAGGCGTGTTCAGGTGTGTATTAGAGGGAGCTCTGAGTTAGAGAGAGGCGTGTTCAGGTGTGTATTAGAGGGAGCTCCGAGTTAGAGAGAGGCGTGTTCAGGTGTGTATTAGAGTGAGCTTTGAGTTAGAGAGAGGAGTGTTCAGGTGTGTATTAGAGTGAGCTCTGAGTTAGAGAGAGGAGTGTTCAGGTGTGTATTAGAGTGAACGTAGAGTTAGAGAGAGAAGTGTTCAGGTGTGTATTAGAGGGAGCTCTGAGTTAGAAAGAGGTGTTCAGGTGTGTATTAGAGGGAGCTCTGAGTTAGAGAGAGGTGTTCAGGTGTGTATTAGAGGGAGCTCTGAGTTAGAGAGAGTAGTGTTCAGGTGTGTATTAGAGGGAGCTCCGAGTTAGAGAGAGGCGTGTTCAGGTGTGTATTAGAGGGAGCTCTGAGTTAGAGAGAGGCGTGTTCAGGTGTGTATTAGAGGGAGCTCCGAGTTAGAGAGAGGCGTGTTCAGGTGTGTATTAGAGTGAGCTTTGAGTTAGAGAGAGAAGTGTTCAGGTGTGTATTACAATGAGCTCTGAGTTAGAGAGAGGCGTGTTCAGGTGTGTACTAGACTGAGCTCTGAGTTAGAGAGAGGCGTGTTCAGGTGTGTATTTGAGGGAGCTCTGAGTTAGAGAGAGGCATGTTCAGGTGTGTAATAGAGTGAGCTCTGAGTTAGAGAGAGGCGTGTTCAGGTGTGTACTAGACTGAGCTCTGAGTTAGAGAGAGGTGTGTTCAGGTGTGTATTTGAGGGAGCTCTGAGTTAGAGAGAGGCGTGTTCAGGTGTGTATTTGAGGGAGCTCTGAGTTAGAGAGAGGCGTGTTCAGGTGTGTATTTGAGGGAGCTCTGAGTTAGAGAGAGGCGTGTTCAGGTGTGTATTAGAGTAAGCTCTGAGTTAGAGAGAGGCGTGTTCAGGTGTGTATTTGAGGGAGCTCTGAGTTAGAGAGAGGCGTGTTCAGGTGTGTACTAGAGGGAGCTCTGAGTTAGAGAGAGGCGTGTTCAGGTGTGTACTAGACTGAGCTCTGAGTTAGAGAGAGGCGTGTTCAGGTGTGTATTTGAGGGAGCTCTGAGTTAGAGAGAGGAGTGTTCAGGTGTGTATTAGAGGGAGCTCTGAGTTAGAGAGGCGTGTTCAGGTGTGTACTAGACTGAGCTCTGAGTTAGAGAGAGGCGTGTTCAGGTGTGTATTAGAGGGAGCTCTGAGTTAGAGAGAGGCGTGTTCAGGTGTGTACTAGACTGAGCTCTGAGTTAGAGAGAGGCGTGTTCAGGTGTGTATTAGAGTAAGCTCTGAGTTAGAGAGAGGCGTGTTCAGGTGTGTATTTGAGGGAGCTCTGAGTTAGAGAGGCGTGTTCAGGTGTGTGTACTAGACTGGAGCTCTGAGTTAGAGAGAGGCGTGTTTTCAGGTGTGTATTTGAGGGAGCTCTGAGTTAGAGAGGCGTGTTTCAGGTGTGTACTAGACTAAGCTCTGAGTTAGAGAGAGGCGTGTTTCAGGTGTGTATTACGAGGGAGCTCTGAGTTAGAGAGAGGCGTGTTCAGGTGTGTATTTGAGGGAGCTCTGAGTTTAGAGGAGAGGAGTGTTTCAGGTGTGTTACTAGACTGAGCTCTGAGTTTAGAGAGAGGTGTGTTCATGTATGTGTATTTGAGGGAGCTCTGAGTTAGAGAGAGGCGTGTTCAGGTGTGTAATTTGAGGGAGCTCTGAGTTAGAGAGAGGCGTGTTCAGGTGTGTATGTGAGGGAGCTCTGAGTTAGGAGAGGGCCGTGTTCAGGTGTGTAATAGAGGGAGCTCCGACTAATATAAACTGCAGAACGAACGGGACTAATCGTCCTCTAGAGAAGTCGGAACCAGAGCACCTCTGGTAAAACCTGTTGAAGAGGACATCTGTTAACCTGAGAACCTCGTTAACCTTTACTTTACTCCTCTTGATCTCCGTGCGGATTCTGAAGGTAATCTGGAACCATCCTTTAGGGCTTCTCTATAGTGTGTTTCAGGCTAGCTCTTGAGGGCTGTCAATCACTACTCATTAGCATATTAGGTCAATCCCCTTGAGTTTCGCCCCGTTCATCTCTCGTCTTTACTCTTTTCTGGAAAGTTTATTAGTATCGGCAAAACATTCTGAATATTTACACGCTTCACAAGCCGCACAATAATTCACTGTTGATTTCTGGCTTTTCCTTAAGGTCCTACCCAAGAGCCAAGCCTTCACTCTCAGGACCTCCAATAACCCCACCTGAAGTCAGGCCTGTTGCCTACTGATAAAATCCGATCTGGAATATCACAGCAGACACGGGGGATTAAAACCAGAAAAATAAAAGTCTACGCAGATTTTTTTTTTTTCCCCTCAGAGATTTTGGCTTTTATGTTTTAGCCAGACAAAAGAAACCGGCTGATACATTCCATTAAAAGCTACATTCAAACTACACCAAAAAACCACCCCAAAAACTGACCTTTACACCTGGAAAAGGTACAGACTTATGGCATGGTGGTAAGAATTCCAATACCATTAAAACCTTCAGGCCACAAAAAACTGGACTACTGATCAGGATAAAGTAACATGTTTTAACTTCACATTCCATTCAAAAACAGCACGGGACAGAACTCCAGGAAATGTCACAGCCTCATTAGACGACTGGAGAAAGGACCAGAAGAGCAGAGAAAGGAGACCAGCTTTACAGGGTTTAAATTCAAGTGCTGTTTATGTTTCATTCAGTACAAAAAAGCTGTTTCTATCAGAGGAATTTCCCTTTATTAGCACCCATATCCCTAATAATGCCAGAAAAGACTCTCAGACAGGTTCAGCTCCAGCTTCAACACATCTGGAGGCGTCAGTGAGTCGAGCCAGGACTCGGCTGAGCCAAACGTGGAAATCAGTTATTTGCCATAAAATCTGTGTGACGGGGAGATTTCTTAGATTCAGACTGTCGTCTTTTCACTTCTGGGGCAGCATTCAGGGTGGCAAAAGAGGCCATCCTGCACACAACTTCACTGAACTTCCTGAATATAAAAACATTTAAGATAAAACAAAAACAACGGCAATCTTCAATTCGCATAGTTTTCAGTAGTTTAGAGAAAAATATAATTTATGTACAAAAACAAAGCAAGACTGTCGTTAAATTACCTGCCTGACATAAGTATCAAAGCATGATGGGCTTGTATGTGTACAATTTACACCAAAAAACAAGAAAAATAACAAAAGAAAGAAAAAAAGATCTCATACCGATTTACAGCTCTCCGGGAACACCGGAGTTAAGCTGGACCCGATACCTTCTCCATCTCTCATCCTCCACGAGCAGTGCAAGCTGCGGTTTACACGTCTAGGAACGGTATTTGAAAAGAAAAAAACACAGTAAAAGTGTAAAAAGCACTGCGAGTGCATGTAAACCACGGCAGAAGCGAAGCTGCACCTCATTCCGACACCGTCACTTAGAAGTTCCAAGCCGATTTTCCACGGCTGTTGGTTTTGTATTCCTGCTGAAGTGTACTTGTGTGCGCGGACTCTTTAAAGACCGAGATTAAAAAGCATTGGTGTTCAGGTTAATGGGCTGGAGATCTCCAACTGCTTACGTTTATGCCGCTGCTAGCCAGGACGTTGCGATGCCTTCCGGTGGACAGGGTCTCCATGGTGAGGATGGCTTGCTGATTACGGCGCTCTCACAGCAGATCGACTCTGGCTGTTTCCGACCGTATTTTGGCCGGGTGCCATCACCAGGGGGCGGTGCGGCCTCCACCAGATGGCAGACCCTATCTTACTCGTGTGAGTCTGAACGTGTTTGAGAGAGATGGTCACTCTCGCATAGAAGCAGTTGCGGCACACTACTGAAGGCACCAGAGAACATATTCTTATTCTCCTGAAAACAAACAGCAAGAAAAACAAGACTGTATCTTAGAACACGGCAGAACTGCGGACACAGCAGCGGCTACATAACAGAGGGAAATCCCTGAAACCTGCTTTAAGGATTTCTTTTAAAAAATTGATTATGTCCCAATTCAGGAAGAAGGAGACCATTGAAAAACCCATTATGGACCACCTAAGATATCAGAGAGGCAGCAACAACCAGCTCAAACATGAACCATAAAGCAGCTCCTGCTGAAAACTCCACACGCGAATCGCGGAGAAAGCTGGCTCAGAAGCAACGGAGGTTGTTTTTTTTTTGTTTTTTTACTTGCTGCAGCACCTTTCGGTTGTCCAGAAAATCAACACAAACTCAATTACGACTGCTCGTTCTATCCTACCCGAATATACAGTACAAAACATACAGATAACTAATAATTAATAAACCCCGTACCGCTGCGGGCGAGGTGAGAGAAAGACCCCCACTCGATGTTGAGTGCATCTTTAAATGAAGCCTATATCAGACAAAAGCTTCCGTGAAGGTCACACGGATGGAGAGCTGTAAGACTGGAATTCCCTAGCAGCGGGATATCTGGATCCATAAACTAACGTTTACTCCCAGAGGCAGGTACAGTGGGCATGCTAAAGTCTGGGCACCCTGGTCAAAGTGTAAATATTACTGTAAAACTGTGAGGCACGTTGAAGAAATGGGCCTCCATAAGGGCGAGAGGTTATCCGGTTGAAACATTTCCCCACTTTTTTATCTTATTTAATATTTTCTAAATGAAAAATAGAGGCTTCAAAGCCGAACGTGGGCAACTTTGCCAAGTGAGGGACCTAGAGCCCCCACTTTTGGTAAGTTCAGCTTGTAAAGCTTTG
>JAMWET010000722.1:0-24665 GCA_024036415.1 Prochilodus magdalenae
AGAAGGTAGAAGGAGGGGAAGAGGGAAGGAGGGGGAGGGGGGGAGAAAGAGGAGGGGTGAGGTGGGGGAGGAGAAAATAGGAAAAGAGATAAGAAAGGGATAGTGAAAAATAGGGGATAAGTGTAAAGGAGAGAAGCCTGGGGGGTTAGATAAGATGTAAAGATTAGGGGAAGAATGCAGAAAAAGTGGAAATAGAGTTTGTAGGTCGGTACTACAAAGTTGGAATACTGGCGTGAACACATGCTATCGACACAAAGTCGCGACCACTATCGACAGCCTCACAGAGGCCATGTAGACCTCTTGATGCTAGGACCCTCACTGTTTAGCCTTGCCCGTTCTTTGCCTCTGCTATGGATATCCGTACCAGTTAGTTCTGTTGCTGACGCGTGTCGCCAGTTGTGCCCCGGTGACACTAGAATTGCATGCTCCCTTTTCATATTTGGCACATTGGCTTCTTCCGCAGTTGCATTCCCTGGTACCTGATGCCGAAGGTGGCTATAAGGCATTAATAAAACCTTCCCTCCATGGGTGATCGCGTTTAAACTGTATCCATCCCTCGGGCTCATTGAAAGTCATCTCTTACATCACCCCCCGCGGTCCTCACGGTGGCCAACCAAAGTGTGGCCGCCTTAACCAAGAGACCCGTTCCCTTCGTCCCCCGCGGGCTAGCAGTGCTAACGGGGACGGTTCGTTTACGGTCGCTGACCTCCTGGATTGGATCGGGGTCTTTTGTTACTGAAGCGTCTAACTTAGCGTTCTCGTAGTCCACCCAGGTCCCCCGCCCTTATACCGCCCTCCAGGAGACGATGATCTCAGAGCGCTTCTGTGGAGCTGTCGGCTCCCCTACCAATGTAGCGTGTGAGCTGAAACCAAAAATGCTTCTTGCACCGGAGCTAATGTACTGATAGGTACCTTATACCCGACCAGTTGCGCTTCGTGCTATCGACTCTTGCCTTTCTAGATTGTGTGCGGGGTGTTTGGTTAGGTTAGGGCCTGCTTATGTGGATTTCTGACGCCATATTAAATGACTATCCACTTAATAGACTGCACTGTAGACATCGGCATGACATGGTGCTGGCATGTAGGCTGCTCTAGTGCTAACCCCTCATATGTCTCGTGGCCCTCTGAAGTGTATTAGCTCACGTGGAATATGGCTTTCGTGTTTGGGCCTCTAAATTTGAAGCTCAGTCTGAAGGTAATTGGCTTGTATCTGGGACCTACATGGACCCTCCATGGCCATGTCTTCATGCCATGATCACCTAGTTTTCCACATACAGTTTGCTGTTGTGAGTGATGGCTAGACTTCTGCTCCCTTCCCGCCTACGAGGAGGAGGCAAGGTTCACACATTTGTGTACCCCAGGCATCTTTCGTGTATCGTCCTTCTGTGGGGGGTTATGTAGCATTCGGTTGGTACGTTCTTACACTTAGAGCCTTACTACTAGACTTGCGTTTGGACGTGACCTGTCTATTTAACCCAAGCTTGTGTGTGTCATGGACGCTTGTATGTATGGAGTAGACGCGGGCTTTAAGAACCCCTCTTCTTGTCTGCGCAGGGGCACTGTGTTTCATGAGCACCATGTGCGTCGACCTTATCTTTCTAAGATGGCATAGCAAATTTATTCAGCTGATTCGTGGCTGGAAGGTATATCGATAAACCATAGGGCTATTTGACCAAACGGTCCGTGGGTATGACTCTCTGTGGAACTGACAGTAATCAATTCTGAAGGTTGCACTGAGCAATGGGGGTCACCTACATCCCCATCTGGCATCCCAGGGCAGCTGGAAAGGCTAATGCTCACTAGCCCCCAGTGTTGTGGACGTTTCACCAGAATTTCACAGATGGGTTACTTCAGAGGAACAGATTCCGCCGGCAATTGGGGGGAAATGTTCTCAAGCCATTAGTGTAAACGCTACAACAAAACTGTGTTGAGTTGGGATTTGGAGGCCCCTCTGGCAGAAATGTGGGTAATGGCAGCTAGTTTGTGACTTTGCCCCCTCTCCTCTAGTGCATAATCTGATGACTGAAGGGTTATCTCGAGCTGAAGTCTTGGTGAAGGACTTGTCCTCATCAATGTTTGAATTAGCGTATTTGAGGCCTAAACATCAAGCCGGTATACACTTCTAACACCTGACACCTGCCAGGTCAGCCGTTTAGGTTCTCTAATTCCTACATGTTGCTGCCCTGAGTGCAGAACTCCCTGAGCTGCGAAGGAGTGGGATCCTCATCCTGCAGCACACCTTTCACGCTACGCTGGCCTTCAACACCGAGCACTGGTGGAGCCAATCTCCAGAACGTATCCCACTGCCACCTCCACGATACTGCGGCGGTGGTGCTGAGGGCGTCGGAGAGATTGGAGTCCGTGTGAAAGGAGACTCTGTGTGAAGCAAAGCCCTGCCGGGAAGTTTTCTAGGCTGCAGAGAAAGCCTAATGCATCTGTCGTCCTAGTGAGTGGACGTCTTGTATTGTGGGCCTTAATGAACGCAGCGCAGGCTTTTAACAACACACCGTCGACCGCGGTCCTGGCCGTACAAGAGACTACCCACGTGCCACACTACAACACACACACACCCGCACACTCCACACTCACACACTACATTTATTGCCACCACATAATTACTGATAGCATCTAACAGCGTCTCACCTACTCCACTTCCCACCTCGGGCAAAAAACAAAACCAACCAACAAAATAGCTTCTCCAGTCCAGCGCTGGAGCCCGCACACACTCCCTCGACTCTGCTTCACCGTGTTCACGACGTCTCTAGCTTCACTGAGCACAGTACAGTCCCTTAATCACACTCACTTTCTCCTCACCTCACTCACTACACTCACTCGCTCCCTCACTCACACTACTCTCCTTCACTCTGTGGATTCCCACGTGTTCACACAGCCTTCACTGAGCATCAGTACACGTCCCTTAATCACACTCCTCGACTCACTCACTGTATTCATGTACTCAGTGCTGCCTACTCCTCCTTCACTACTCACTCACTCACTCATTCATCTGCTGCATTCACGTTGTCACGCATTCTACGTCCACAGTACAGTCCCTTAATCACACTCAATTACTCACTCATTCACGTCACGGTCACCTCGCTTCTCACTCTGCTTCACCGTTTGTTCACTACGGTTGCCATCTTCTAAGCATTCAACTGAGCACAGTACCAGTCCTTAATCTACACTCCCTCACTCTGCTTTCACCCCTGCACCGTGTTCACAGCCTTCACTGTAGCAGCAGTACGAGATCCCTTAATCACACTCCCTCACCGTCACGTCCATGGTCTCTCGCTCCCTCACTCACACACATCCCTCACTCTGCTTCATCACCGTGGTTCACGCAGCCTTCCCTGAGCACAGTAAAACAGTCCCCTTATCACACTCCTTACTCACTCAGTCACTCACTCAACTCGCTCCCTCACTCTGCTTCAAACCGTGTGCAACCAGCCTTCACTGCGCACGTACGTCCCTTAATCACACTCCCTCGATCTGCTTCGGACTCCTGCTTCACCGTGTTCCCAGCTTTACTGAGCCACAGTACAGTCCCTTAATCACACTCACTCACTCACTCACCTCACTGCTACCCCCCACACTCCGTGTTCTGCTTCACCGTGTTCACAGCTTTCACTGTGCGCACAGTATCAGTGCCTTATATCACACTCCCCTCACTCACTCACTCACTCACTCACGGTCGCTAAGGGCCCTCACATCACTCACAAAATCTCCTCACAAATCGGTGCTTGTAACCGTGTTCACGGAGCCTTCACTGAGCACAGTAAACAGTCCCTCAATCTCACTCCCTCACTCTTGCTTCACCGTTTTCAGCAGCCTCACTGAGCACAAGTACAGTGGCCTTAATCACACTCACTCACGTTCACGTCCTCACATCACCTCCTCACGTCACGGGTCGCTCACGTTCACTCACCTCCCTCACTCACTCACTCCTCACTCTGCTTCACTCGTGTTCATCAGCATTCCACTGAGCACAGTACAGTCCCTTAATCACACTCCCTCACTCACTCACCTCACTCACTTCACTCGCTCCCTCACTCAATCGCTTCCTCACATCTGCTTCACCGTTTCTCAGCCTTTCACTGGGCACAGTACCAGTGTCCCTTAATCACGATTCTCACTCATTTCACTCACTCAGTCGCTGCAGTCCTCACTTACGTCACTCTGCTTCACCGTGGTTTCACAGCCTTCACTGAGCACAGTACAGTCCCTTAATCCACTCACTCACAGTCACTTCACTCACCTCCCTCACTTCACTCACTCATTCACTCACTCACTCACTCACTCACTCACTCACTTCACTCACTTCTGCTTCACCGTGGTCCACAGCCCTTCACCTGAGCACGAGTACAGGTCCCATTAACACACATCACTCCCTCAAATAAATATCACTCACGTCACATCACTCACTCACTTCCCTGCCATCACTCCACTCCCTCCTCTGCTTCCAACTCTGCAAGCCGTGTTTCACCAGCCTTCACTGAGGCAACAGTACAAGTCCCCTTAATCACACTCACGATCACCTCACTTCACTCACTCACGTCACTCAGCCATCCCATCATTACTCACTCCGTCCCTCCCCTCACTCTGCTTCACGCGTGTTCACACCCGTCACTGAGCACAGTACAGTCCCTTAATCAAACTCACGTCAACGTCACTCACTTCACTCACGCTCACTCACTCACTCATCTCCACTCACTCACTCACTCACTTACCTCACTCATTCCCTCACTCACTCACTCACTCACCTCCGTCCCTCACGCCTGCTTCAACCGTGTATCACAGCCTTCACTTAGCACCGTACAGTCCCCTTAATCACACATCACCCGTCACTCACTCACTCACTCCGTCAAACTTTACTCACCCAATCATTCACTTCATTCACTCATTTCGTCTCCCTCTTAGTCCTTCCTCCCTCACTCTGCTTCACATCCGGCACCGTGTGTCACAGCCTTTCACTGAGCCACAAGTAACCAGTCCCTTAATCTCACTCACTCATTCACTCACTCACAAACGTGGTCGCTCTCCTCCTCCTCCACCTTTCCACCCTCCTCCTCACTTCCTCACATTCTGTACTTCAGTGTCAACATGTTCACCGTGCCTTACATTGCATGCACAGTACAGTCCCTTAATCGGCACATCACTCTCACTCACTCCCTCCACTCACTTTCACTCACTCCCTCACTTCTGCTTCCACTCAAAAGAAAAAATGCACCGTTGGTTCACCAGCCTTCACATGAGCACAGTACAGTCCCTTAATCACTGTTGTCACTCACTCTCACTCAATCACTCTATTCAATTACTCACTCTGCTTCACGCCTATTACTCACTCGTGTTCACAGCCTTCACTGAGTACAGTTCAATCACTCATTGATTCATTCCCCTTACTAACCTATCTCATGTACTTTCAGCCGGACTCGCAGTTCTACTCAGTCAATCACCATTGATTGTCTTACTAAACGTCTCGTTTTCACTCACTCACTCTCGTACTTAATCGATTACTCACTTCACTCTCCTTACCTCATTCACTCACTCACTAACGGTCACTCACTCACTCACTCACTCATTCATTATGATTTCTTCCCACCCTTCCCTTCCTATCTCAGTTCACTCACTCATATATTCACTCACTTATTTACTTTCACTCACACAAATCTTACACTCAGTGTCTTACCCACTCACTGCTTACACTCACTTCCTCCCTTATCCTTTCACTCACTCACTCACTCACTCACTCACTCACTCACTGATGTGTTTTGCCTGATGAGAGATTCTCACTCTTTCCTGTGCAGTAATATTTCATATTTCACTGTATCAGTGTATTAACATTATAGAACACACACATACACTCACACACACACATACACACACACACACACACACACACACACACACTCATATACACATACATACACTCACACACACACACATACACACACTCACACACACACACATACATACACACACACATACACTCACACACACTCATATACACATACATACACTCACACACACACACATACACACACACACACTCACATACATACACACACACACACACACACACACACATACACACTCATATACACATACATACACTCACACATACACACACACACACTCACACACATACATACACACACACACACACACACACTCATATACACATACATACACTCACACATACACACACACACACACACACACACTCACACACACACACACACTCATACATACAATACACACACACACATACATACACACACACATACACTCACACACACTCATACATACACATACACATACACATACACACACTCATACACACACACACACACACATACATACACACACACACACACATACACTCACACACACTCATACATACACACACACTCATACATACACATACACACACACACACACACACATACACACTCACTTCCACACACACACACACACACACAGTCTTCACTCTGCCTCACATAAACGATCATCAGAACAAGTTTCCTGTCTCATTTCAGGTTCTCTTTTTTCTCCTAGTCGCATCTTCTCTCTCTCCTCCTCTTCCTCCCTCCTCTCTGGACGCTTCTCTTATTTATTCCTCTGGCTCCGAGTGTCTCAGAGCGGCTATTTTTACAGGCACGCGGCGCGGTGCGTAAAGTGGGAGGCCGGTGTTCACTCAGGCCGGAGAGAGAGAGAGAGAGAGAGAGAGAGAGAGAGAGAGAGAGAGAGAGAGAGAGACAGAGAGAGAGAGCGCGAGGGAGAGAGAGAGAGAGAGATTTTGGGTAGTACAGTAGAGCACAGTACAGTGACGTTCCTTACCTCTCTCCTTTCTTCCCTCCATCTCTCTCTCTGTCCACTTTTTATCTCTTCCTCAACTTCTTTCCTGTTCCGTGTTTAACCCACTCTCTCTGTTCTCTGAGCTCATACTCACTCACATCACTCACTCACAGCACCAGAAAAAGCGAGCCCATCAAAAAAGCATCTCGTTCACAGTCACTCACTTCTTCTAGCTCTTCCATTCTCCCTGTCACTCGTTCCTCAGAAAGTTCGAAGGAATCGCTGCGCCCTACCTCGTGCGCTGTCACACTCTGGTCGTGTGCCGTCGTCACTTCTGTCTGTGCGTGTGTGTGTAAATGCGTGTGTGTGTAAATGCGAGTGTGTGTGTGTGTTTCAGGCGGTGTTTGACTTCAGCGGGAGCGGGAAGCTGGAGCTGAGTCTGAAGGCTGGAGACGGTTATCTTCCTCCTGCTCGGAGAGTGAACCCAGACTGGCCTGGGAGGTGAGCTGAAGGAGATGAGAGAGGATGGAGAGAGGGAGGGGAAGAGGTTTGTGGGAAGGCTGGAAAGGGAGTGTGTGTGTGTGTGTGTGTGTGTGTTGAATGTTCAGTGAGGTACGTCGTATAAACACTATTTACAACAGTCACACTGTTACTCCATCCAGCACAACTGAAGATTATTGAGTCCTAGGCTGCGTTTATTCCCTTCAGCCTTTCGTTGATGTGACCCGGGTCGAAGGGAACCGGCGGTAAAGCTGCATGTTGCTGACTCTGTGACTCTCGACTTATCCATAAATAAGAGAGTGTTGATGTAACATGAGCAGACTTAAAGACTATACATGGACAACCCTACTCAGAGACTCAAAGAACTTGACATGACACCCTACTCAGAGACCTCACAGACTCGACATGGGACACTCTACTCAGAGAATCAAGACTCGACATGGACACACTACGAGACCTCGAGACTCGAATGGACACACTGCTCCGACAAGACGCGAATCACACACTCTCAGAAAGACTCAAGACTCGACATCGACACACTACTCAGAGGACTCAAGACTTGACATGGGACACCCTACTCAGGATGTAACTCGAGACTCGACTCATGGACTACTCAGAGACTCGAGATTGACATGGACACCCTACTCAGAGACTCAAAGACTCGACATGGACACACTACTCAGGAGACTCAAGACTCGACATGACACCCTTACTCAGAGACTCAAGACTCGACATGGACACATTACTCAGAGGACTTTCAAAGACTCGACATGGACACACTACTCAGAGAGGACTCAAGACTGAACTCTAAGAGGACTCAAGACTCGACACACCCTACTCAGAGACTCAAGACTCGACATGGACACACTACTCAGAGACTCAAGACTCGACATGGACCACACTACTCAGAGACTCAAGACTCGGACATGGACACACTACTCAGAGACTCCAAGACTCCGACATGGACAGACCCTACTCAGAGACTCAAGACTTCGACATAGGACACACTTACTCAGAGGACTAAGGGACTCGACATGGACACACTACTCAGAGACTCAAGACTCCGACATGGACACCCCTACTCAGAGACTCAAACTCGACATGGACACGCTACTCGAGAGACTCAAAGACGCGACATGGAACCACACTCCTCAGAGCCCAGGACTCGACAGGGAAACTACTCAGAGACTCAAGACTCGACATGGACACCCTACTCAGAGACTCAAGACTCGACATGGACACACTGCTCAGAGACTCAAGACTCGACATGGACACACTGCTCAGAGACTCAAGACTCGACATGGACAGTACTCAGAGACTCAAGACTCGACATGGACACACTACTCAGAGACTCAAGACTGCTCGACTGGACTCACTGGAACTTCAGAGACTCAAAGACTCGACATGGACACAGAGACTACTCAGAGACTCAAGACTCAAGACTCATGCCCACCCTAACATCAGGAGGGACTCAAGACTCGACTCAGAGACTCAAGACTACGACTTTGGAAACCACTGCTCAGAGACTCAAGACATCGACATGACCTCACTCACTCAGAGAGACTCGACACTCGGACACACCTACTCAGAGACTCAAGAACTCAACATGGACACACTGCTCAGAGCGACTCAAGACTCGACATGGAACCCTACTGGCAGAGACTCAAGACTCGACATTGGACATAACTACTCCAGAGACTCAGACTCAACTTGGACCACGCTAGCTCAGAGAACTTTAAGACTCAGAACACACTACTCAGATGACGCGAGACTCGACATGGACACCCAAACTGACTCAGATTCACTACTTCAAGACTCAACGTTTGGACTCACTACTTAGAGACTCAAGACTCACATGGACTTACTCAGAGACTCAACACTAGACTTGGACATACTACCTCAGGAGACTCAAGACTCAACTTGGAGACTATTCAGAGACTCAGAGACTCAAAATGGACTCACTACTCAGCATGGACACACACTACTCGGAGACTTTGACTCAAATTCACTTACTCAGGAGGACACTTGGACTCACTACTTAGAAACTCAGAGACTTATATTCATAGACAAGACTCGACATGGATTCATACTCAGAGACTCAAGACTCGACATAAAGGACCTACTTAGACTCACTCAGAGACTTCATTTATAGAGACTGTAGGACTTAACTATGGACTCTCTAACTATAGAGACTCAAGATTGACTTGGATTCCACTATTCAGAGACTCAGAGACATGGAACTCTAGGACTCAAAGGGGGGACTCGACTGGATTCACTGCAGAGACTCACAGACATGGCTTGTATTTACTACTCATGAGATTTAGGACTCAACTAGGAACTCACTACTCAGAATTACTCAACTCAAACTTGGACTACCTGGAGACTCACACTCAGAGACTCAAGACTTGGGATTCACTATTTTAGAGACTCACGACTCTACTTGGATTCACTACTAGAGAGACAAAGACTCGAGACTCCGTGACACCTGACACACTACTCAGATTAGAACACTAGACAACCTGGACTTCAGATTTAGCTTGACTCAGAGACTCGAGACTCGACATGGACACTCTCAGACTCGACAGGAAGACTCAAGACTCAACATTGGACACTACTCAGAGACTCAAGACTCAACCTGGATTAACTACTCAGAGACTCAAGACTCGACATGACACACATGGACACTCGACAGGACACTCAGAGACTCAGACTCGACATGAGACACACTACTCAGAGACTCAAGACTCATGGACTCAGAGGACTCAATCCTTGGATTCACTACTCAAAGAACTCAAGACTCGACCTGGACAACACTGCTCAGGAGGCCTCCGAGACTTAACCTGGTCCTCCACTACTCAGATTTAGGACTCAACTTAGACAACCTAACCTGGAGACTCAAGATTTAAGCTTGTTCTTACTACTCAGAACGCGAACTCCGACCTGGACCACTACTCGACATGGACACTGCTCAGAGAATCTACTCGGACATGGACACACTCAGAGACTCGACTCGACATGGACACCAGAGACTCAAAGACTCATGGAGTACTCCAGAAGACTCGACATGGACACCCTACTCAGAGACTCAAGACTCGACATGGACACACTGCTCAGAGACTCAAGACTCGACATGGACACACTACTCAGAGACTCAAGACTCGACATGGACACCCTACTCAGAGACTCAAGACTCGACATGGACACACTGCTCAGAGACTCAAGACTCGACATGGACACCCTACTCAGAGACTCAAGACTCGACATGGACACGCTACTCAGAGACTCAAGACTCAACTTGGACACGCTACTCAGAGACTCGAGACTCGACATGGACACACTGCTCAGAGACTCAAGACTCTATTTGGATTCACTACTCAGAGACTCAAGACTCAACATGGACTTACTACACAGAGACTCAAGACTAGACTTGGACATACTACTCAGAGACTCAAGACTCAACTTGGATTCACTATTCAGAGATTTAGGACTCAACTTGAACACACTACTCAGAGACTCGAGACTCGACATGGACACCCTACTCAGAGACTTGACTTAGATTCACTACTCAGAGGCTTGAAACTCAACTTGGACTCACTACTTAGAAACTCAAGATTGAACTTGTTCTTACTATTCAGAGACTCAACACTCGACTTGGACTCACTTCTCAAAGACTCGAGACTCGACTTGTATTCACTACTTAGAGACTCAAAACTCAAACTTGGACTCACTACTCAGATGTAGGACTCAACTTAGACTCTCTACTTAGAGACTCAAGATTGAACTTGTTCTTACTATTCAGAGACTCAAGACTCGAGTTGGACTCACTACTGAGACACTCAAAGACTCGACTTGGATTCACCACTTAGAGACTCAAAGACATGGCTTGTATTTACTACTCTGAGATTTAGGACTCAACTAGGACTCACTACTCAGATTAAGGACTTAACTTAGACTCACTACCTGGAGACTCAACATGTTCTTACCATTTAGAGACTCAAGACTTAACATGGATTCTCTATTTAGAGGCTCAAGACTCGACTTGGATTCACTACTTAGAGACTCAAGACTTGACATGGACACACTACTCAGACTCAAGACTGGACTTGGATTCACTGCTCAGAGAATCAAGACTCGACATGGACACACTATTCAGAGACTCAAGACTCAACTTGGATTCACTACTCAGAGACTCAAGACTCAACTTGGATTAACTACTCAGAAACTCAAGACTCGACATGGACACACTATTCAGAGACTCAAGGCTCGACTTGGATTCACTACTCAGAGACTCAAGACTCAACTTGGATTCACTACTCAGAGACTCAAGACTCGACATGGACACACTGCTCAGAGGCTCGAGACTTAACCTGGTCTCACTACTCAGATTTAGGACTCAACTTAGACAACCTAGACTTGGAGACTCAAGATTTAGCTTGTTCTTACTACTCAGAGACTCGAGACTCGACATGGACTCACTACTCAGAGACTCAAGACTCGACATGGACACACTGCTCAGAGACTCAAGACTCGACATGGACACACTACTCAGAGACTCAAGACTCGACATGGACTCACTACTCAGAGACTCAAGACTCGACATGGACACACTACTCAGAGGCTCGAGACTTAACCTGGTCTCACTACTCAGATTTAGGACTCAACTTAGACAACCTAGACTTGGAGACTCAAGATTTAGCTTGTTCTCACTACTCAGAGACTCGAGACTCGACATGGACTCACTACTCAGAGACTCAAGACGACTTGGATTCACTACTGAGAGACTCAAGACTCGACATGGACACACTACTCAGAGGCTCGAGACTTAACCCGGTCTCACTACTCAGATTTAGGACTCAACTTAGACTAGCTTTTCAGAGACTCCAGGCTTGATTTGCCAGAACCCCAGAAACTTGCAACACAGTTTGAGTCTCAAGATGTGAGGGTCTCAAGATTTGACTTGGAGTCAAACCCCAGAAACATGAGACTTGACTCAGTGTCGCTCCTCAGAGTCTCGAGACTCGGATTCACACACCAGAGATTCAAGACTCGTCTTAGACTCAAACCCCAGAAACACAGGACTTAACTCGAGCTGTGTGGAAGTGAGAGAGGGAAGATGGAAGGGACCTGAGGAAGTGAAGGGAGAAGTGCACAAGACAGATAGAGGACACGGAGAGAGACAGAGAAGGGAGACATGTATGTTTGTCCAGCAGGTGGGATTACATCTCTGAGAGAGACTGATGAAGCGGAAAGAAGTTATGGGGAGGTTAGGGCAGAGATGGACAAGCGATGGAGGAATGTAGAGGACCAGCGAGGGAGGGAGGGGGAGGATGAGTGTGCAGGTGTTTGGTGTGGGAGTGTGTAGAGGAGTGAAGCGTCTGAAGTGGGCATATCTGCTTCACACACACTGATACTCGGCGCTGTGGGAGATCCACTTATAGGCATTTATTTTTTATTTATGCTGCAGCCAGTCAGTAACACTGAGTTGAAAATGAAGAGCGTGGAAGACAGAGACCTAAATATGAAGGAGCAAGGAAAAGAGTAGGGGCATAAGATTCTACAGATGGTGTATGATATTGTGTCATGGGAATAGAATGGCTTAACCCCGCCCTCATTACCGTCCAATGCCACCCCAATATGTCCCATATGCCTCCCTGAAATATCCCCTTATTCCTCTCCAGAATTCCTTTATAAGACCACCACAGAACTTCCTCTATACCTCCTTAAAATCTCAACATATACATTATTAAAACCTCTCCTAATTCCTCCCCAGAACCTTACACAGCGCCTCCCCTGATACTGCTTGAAAATTCTCCCTGAATAAAGCCCAAGCCCAGTGCCTTCCCAAAACCCACCTTCCATAATATCTCGTTCCCTAATACGTTCCCAAAACCTCACTTCCATAATGCCTTCTCAAAGCCTCTGCTGCCTAATATCTCCCTAAGACCTTCCCTAATACCTTCCCAAAACGTCCTTTCCCTAATACCTCTGGAAGACCTTCCCTAGGACCTTTCCAATACCCTACTTCCTGAATACCTTCCCAAAACTTCCCTTCCCTAATACCTCTGGAAGACCTTCCCTGGGACCTTTCCAAAACCCTACTTCCTGAATACCTTCCCAAAACTTCCTTTCCCTAATACCTCTGGAAGACCTTCCCTAGGACCTTTCCAATACCCTACTTCCTGAATACCTTCTCAGAACTTCCCTTCCCTAATACCTCTGGAAGACCTTCCCTAGGACCTTTCCAATACCCTACTTCCTGAATACCTTCCCAAAAACTTCCCTTCCCTAATAGCTCTTTAAAACCTTCCCCAAAGACCTTCCCCAAAAACTCCCCTCCCTAAAACCTTTCCAAAACTTCACTTCCCTAATATCTCCTAAAGACCTTCCTTAATACCTTCCCAAAACCCCCCTTTCCTAATACCTCTGGAAGACCTTCCCTAGGACCTTTCCAAAAACCCTTCCCTAATACCTTCCCAAAACTTCCCTTCCCTAATACCACCTTAAGACCTTCCCCAAAGACCTTCCCCAAAACCTCCCCTTCCTAAAACCTTCCCAAAACCTCCCTTTCCTAATACCTCTGGAAGACCTTCCCTAGGACCTTTCCAATACCCTACTTCCTGAATACCTTCCCAAAACTTCCTTTCCCTAATACGTCTGGAAGACCTTTACTAGGACCTTTCCAATACCCTACTTCCTGAATACCTTCCCAAAACCTCCCTTTCCTAATATCTCCTAAAGACCTTTCTTAATACCTTCCCAAAACTTCCCTTCCCTAATACCTCCTTAAGACCTTCCCCAAAGACCTTCCCCAAAAACTCCCCTCCCTAAAACCTTTCCAAAACTTCCCTTCCCTAATATCTCCTAAAGACCTTTCTTAATACCTTCCCAAAACCTCCCTTTCCTAATACCTCTGGAAGACCTTCCCTAGGACCTTTCCAAAAACCCTTCCCTAATACCTTCCCACAACTTCCCTTCCCTAATACCACCTTAAGACCTTCCCCAAAGACCTTCCCCAAAAACTCCCCTTCCTAAAACCTTCCCAAAACCTCCCTTTCCTAATACCTCTGGAAGACTTAACTAGGACCTTTCCAATACCCTACTTCCTGAATACCTTCCCAAAACCTCCCTTTCCTAATATCTCCTAAAGACCTTTCTTAATACCTTCCCAAAACTTCCCTTCCCTAATACCTCCTTAAGACCTTCCCCAAAAACCTTCCCCAAAACTCCCCTCCCTAAAACCTTTCCGAAACCTCCCTTCCCTAATACCTCCTTAAGACCTTTCTTAATACCTTCCCAAAACTTCCCTTTCCTAATACCTCTGGAAGACCTTCCCTAGGACCTTTCCAATACCCCCCTTCCTGAATGCATTCCCAGAACTTCCCGTCCCTAATACCTCCTTAAGACCTTCCCCAAAGACCTTCCCAATACCTCCCATCCCTAATACCTCATTAGGACCCTCCCCAGAGACTTTTGCAAAACTTCCCTTCCCTAATACCTCCTTACGATCTTCTCCAAAGACCTTCCCAGAACTTCCCGTCCCTAAAACCTCCTTAAGACCCTCCCCAGAGACCTTTCCAAAACCTTTCCTCCATGGTACATCCTTAAAATCCTCCCTAATACCCTCCCAATGCCTCTCCAAATACCTCCCCAAAACCTCCCTTCCCTAATACCGCCTTAAAATCCTCCCCAAGCCTCCCTTACCTAATACATACTTACAGCCATCCCTAATACCTCACCAGAGCAACCAAAACCCCAAAATCTCCTCAACTGCCTCCTTAAAATCTTCTCTAAGACCTTCTAAGACCTCCCCGTCTAAATACCTCTGCAAAACCACCCCAAACCCCCCCACCCACAACCTCCCTAAACACCTCCTCAGAAACCTTCACTAATGCCCTACCCACCCCTCCCAAGCTTAGTGCAACACCTCATCAAAATCTTCTCCAATGCCACCATGAACCTCCTGCCAAGATCTCCTCAAGTAAATCTGTATTACTCCTCCAGTGCTTTCCTGAACACCTCACCAAAACCTCCAATGGTTTCCAGGAAGCCTCCTGAAACCAGCGTCCCCAATTCCTCTCCTAATACCACCCTGAATACTGTCTAATACTCTCCTTGATCTTCCCTAGTCCCTCCCAAAAACCTCCCAGTACCTCCTAAAACATCCCCTGTAAAAAGAAATCAGCCATTAAACTCCATGACTCGAGACCCGGAGTGAGATGTAGTAGAGTGTAGTAGCGGAGTGGAAGCCAGCCTGCACAGCAAAAAATACTTCATGATTGACTTTTGAGCAGGAGCCCGATTTAGACAGTGTCGTGTCATTCTGATGTCATATTAATCCAGGGTGTATTCTATTCTCAGATAGGTGCTACTATAGTCCAGCAGTGTCCAAGCGCTCAGATGTGCTGACTCATCAAGCATGGCCTCCGCAGGGAGAGACGGAGAGACAAGAGTGATTAAAGGACAGAAAGGCTAGGGTACCACAGAGAGAGACGAAAAAGAAGGAAAGAGAGAAAGGCAGAAGATAGAGAGATCAAAGAATGTAAGAGGATGCTTGCAGTAGCTGTATGTGACCAGTAGATGTCAGTGTAGTGCAGCAACAAAGTGTCTATAGTCAGTACATGCTGAATATACACTATAAACCATATACCCATTCTGTCTTTGTGTCTCTCTGTCTCTCTCTCTTTTTTTTTCTCTCTCTCTCTCTCTCTCTCTCTCTCTCTCTCTCTTTCTCTCTCTCTCTCTCTCTCTCTCAGGGCACTGTTAAAGATAGGATAGGGATATTTCCAGAGTCATTTGTGAAGATCATTAAACCTCTTCCTGAAAGTGACTCAGACGAGGAAGGCGGAGCTTCTAAGAAAAAAGGAGGTCCTCAGGGCTCCTACAGCTGCCTGCGCTGCTACCTGCTGGAACCGGAGGGCATTGACACCAGGTCAGGGGTGCATTCCAATCCTCTTGATCCTCATATTGTCTATTGTTGATTATTTGATAGCATAAGAACCTCCCCAGTACCTTCCCAAAACCACCCTTCCCTAAAACCTTTTCAAGAACCTCCCCAGTACCTTCCCAAAACCACCCTATCCTAATACCTTCTCAAGAACCTCCCCAGTACCTTTCCAAAACCACCCTTTCCTAATACCTTCTCAAGAACCTCTCCAGTACCTTCCCAAAACCACCCTTCCCTAAAACCTTGTCAAGAACCTCCCCAGTACCTTCCCAAAACCACCCTTCCCTAATACCACCCTTCCCTAATACCTTCTCAAGAACCTCCCCAGTACCTTCCCAAAACCACCCTTACCTAATACCTTCTTAAGAACCTCCCCAGTACCCTCCCAAAACCACCCTTCCCTAATACCTTCTCAAGAACCTCTCCAGTACCATCCCAAAACCACCCTTCTCTAATACCTTCTCAAGAGCCTCCCCAGTACCTTCCCAAAATCACCCTTCCCTAATACCTTCTCAAGAACCTCCCCAGTACCTTCCCAAAATCACCCTTCCCTAATACCTTCTCAAGAACCTCCCCAGTACCTTCCCAAAACCACCCTTCCCTAATACCACCCTTCCCTAATACCTTCTCAAGAACCTCCCCAGTACCTTCCCAAAACCACCCTTACCTAATACCTTCTTAAGAACCTCCCCAGTACCCTCCCAAAACCACCCTTCCCTAATACCTTCTCAAGAACCTCTCCAGTACCATCCCAAAACCACCCTTCCCTAATACCTTCTCAAGAACCTCCTCAGTACCTTTCCAAAACCACCCTTCCCTAATACCTTCTCAAGAACCTCCCCAGTACCTTCCCAAAACCACCCTTCCCTAATGCCTTCTCAAGAACCTCCCCAGTGCCTTTCCAAAACCACCCTTCCCTAATACCTTCTCAAGAACCTCCCCAGTACCTTCCCAAAACCACCCTTCCCTAATACCTTCTCAAGAACCTCCCCAGTACCTTTCCAAAACCACCCTTCCCTAATACCTACTCAAGAATAAAAAAGAAAAAAAAGACCAAAAAAATCCCAGTACCTTCCCAAAACCACCCTTCCCTAATACCTTCTCAAGAACCTCCTCAGTACCTCCCCAAAACCACCCTTCCCTAATACCTTCTCAAGAACCTCCCCAGTACCTTTCCAAAACCACCCTTCCCTAATACCTTCTCAAGAACCTCCCAGTACCTTCCCAAAACCACCCTTCCCTAATACCTTCTCAAGAATTTCCCCAGTACCTTTCCAAAACCACCCTTCCCTAATACCTTCTCAAGAACCTCCCCAGTACCTTCCCTAAACCACCCTTCCCGATACCTTCTCAAGAACCTCCCCAGTACCTTCCCAAAACCACCCTTCCCTAATACCTTCTCAAGAATCTCCCCAGTACCTTCCCAAAACCACCCTTCCCAATTCCTTCTCAAGAACCTCCCCATTACCTGCCCAATACCACCCTTCCCTAATGCCTTCTCAAAAACCTCCTCAGTACCATCCCAAAACCACCCTTCCCTAATACCTTCTCAAGAACCTCCCCAGTACCTTCCCAAAACCACCCTTCCCTAATACCTTCTCAAGAACCTCCCCAGTACCTTCCCAAAACCACCCTTCCCTAATACCTTCTCAAGAACCTCCCCAGTACCTTTCCAAAACCACCCGTGCCTAATACCTTCTCAGTGTGCCAGTGTGCCAGTG
Organism: Prochilodus magdalenae; assembly: GCA_024036415.1. NCBI lineage: Eukaryota > Metazoa > Chordata > Actinopteri > Characiformes > Prochilodontidae > Prochilodus > Prochilodus magdalenae. The sequence continues at coordinate 17,959 of JAMWET010000722.1, forward strand.
TGACCAAATGCTTCCTTAAAACTTTAGTACGTCCCCAAAACCACCCCTGAACATCTCCACCAATACCCTCCCTAAGACCTTCTCAGACCTTCCCTAGACCTCCCTAAGCCACCCCAAACACCCCCCCCAAAACCATCATAAACACCCCCTGAACATCTCCTCCAATACCCTCTAACGGCAATACCTGATAACTCCTTAAACCCCTCCCTAGGACCTTCTGAGACCTCCCCTAGACCACCCTAAGCCACCCCAAATACCTACCCAAAACCATCATAAACAGCCCCTGAATATCTCCCCATTACCCCCTTATTACCTCCCTTACCTAATACCTCCAGTACAACCCCAGACCACCCCAAAATCTCCCCAGACACTTCCTTTAATCCTTCCATGGACCTTCTGAGACCTCCCCAATACCTCCTCAAAACCTTCTAAAGACCCCTGCAGGTCACTGAGAGTCACTGGAGGAAACCAGCCTACCTCCATTAACAGGCCAGCCCAAGCTCTGTCCACAAGCGTGCCAGGATCATTCAGATGCTGTTAAAAGAGAGTAGCTGGAACCGTACCCCCACCAAATATCCAGCAGAGGAGGATGACTGTCAGCGTCCACCTTAAATACAGTGCCACTGCTCTGTTGTCGTCTCACCGCCACGTACAGTGCTACCGGGAGGCGAACTAGTGACCCCCAGTGTGAATTTTACCATGTACCCTCTACTCTTGGCCCCTACACCCCTACATCAGCTTAGCGAGCAGGTAGCCGACCATCAATCAACATGCTGGGATAGACTAGTCTCTATCAAACAGCTAGCTGATTGTACCTAGCAGAGATCAGCACCTGCCCTCCTCTGATGTACTGTTACTGTACGCTCCTATCACTTCGGTCGAGCTCCAAGCTGCGGTGACCTTCGGCCAACCCAACACATCCCTCGTTATCATCCGTAGTGTGACGGCATCTCATGACTGCCGACTTTATTCCCGGATCAGGAGCACCTTCACCCACTCCTCAAACCACGAGGCTATTCTGGATGCATAGAGGAAGCGTTCCAGCAGCCTCCAAGTTTGAACAGAACACTGTTTAATTCCTTTATCATCCTGGAGGCATAAGCTTGGATGACTTGGATGGAAGTTGGAATGAAGTCAAATCCTTATTCACAGCTTGGCTTCCAAGCCCTCCGTGAGCAAGCCAGAGGCAGCAGTGGTGAGGAACAACTCCCTTAGAGTAGGAACCAGAAACCAGGCCCGAGGGGGGAACCCATCCTCCTCAGGTCGGTCCGGGATGAAGAGAGAAAGACGGAGCTAGCAGGAATAGGACCTGGAGGATCCAGGAGGCAGGAATGTAGAGTCAGAGCCATCCCATAGGTTCTCTTTGTCTGTTTAAGTGAGGAAGAGAGAGTTCAAGATCTGAGTCAGATGCTGGCCGCTCTACTGTGGTCATTGTGGTCACACCGCCTGAGGAGCAGGAGAAACAAGACAGGGTACCCACGTTGGAGACGATGGTCTGGTGACTCTAACAGCTCTGGAGGCTCCCATGTGATCAGTCAAAAGTTTAGGTACACCCATCTAAATGGATGGTGTTGGTGATCTTATAGACTCTACAGTCGTACACTGAACAGCTCCACCTGATGAGAGTCTGAACCAGTCCATATCCTGATACACCACATCTACTCCTGACTCCACAGTATGATACTCCTCCATATCTCCACCTCTAATATATATTTAGTGGTGTAAAAACTTTGATCTCTTTTTCTGCACAGTGTAAAAGCTCTAGCTCTCCTTTCAGGTTAGTGAATATTCATGATGGACCGACCAATAGAATTGCTCCAAACCTGCTTAGTAATAAACCTGGTTCTATCAGCTCCACTGCAGGGTAAGAAAGCTGGTTCCTCCACCTGTACAGCTCCACTCTGGAGGGTTTTGAGGTGGACTGTGTAATTCCACGAGGGCTAGTTTATATCTTGATGCCATTCTAAAATAAAGCTTTAAGATCAACATAAGGAGAACCTGCTATGAGGAGCTGCGTCTGAACGTTTGACTGGAAAGTGTGCAGTGCCTGAATGTTCAGTGTAGAGGTTCCAGTTACCGTGTTGGTGGAGCTCAGTGTGTAGCTTACTGGGGAATTAAGGCTGAATTGGTAGCAGTCCGTAGTGGTGTAGTCATGTTCTGGCGCCTTCCAGGATAACATCTGTTCCTCAACTTGGTGGTTCTGGCTCGGGTGTTCCGGTACCTCTTTCCAGAATAGGGTTTGGAACAGGGGATGGCTGGGGTGTGCAGGGTCAGGCAGTCCTCAGACATCTCCTAAGGGCAGCTGCGGTGATATGCAAGACGGTGTTTACCAACCTCTACAGGGCCTTACCTTCTGCAACTTGGGTGGATGCCATACCAGACAGGGGTGACCCTTGTCAGGATGCTCTCCACTGTGGATCTATAGAAGTTGCTGAGGGCATCCTGCTTGTTGATAAAAAAAAAAGCCACTCCATTTTCAGGGTGTTGTTTGAGTCTTCCCCTGACTGATGGAGTCTTCCCTGATTGATGGAGTCTTCCCCTGACTGATGGAGTCTTCCCTGATTGATGGAGTCTTCCCCTGACTGATGGAGTCTTCCTCTGACTGATGGAGTCTTTCCCTGACTGATGGAGTCTTTCCCTGACTGATGGAGTCTTTCCCTGACGGATGGAGTCTTTCCCTGACGGATGGAGTCTTCTCCTGATTGATGGAGTCTTCTCCTGAGTGATGGAGTCTTCTCCTGATTGATGGAGTCTTCCCCTGACTGATGGAGTCTTCCCCTGACTGATGGAGTCTTCCCCTGATTAATGGAGTCTTCCCCTGACTGATGGAGTCTTCACCTGACTGATGGAGTCTTCACCTGATTGATGGGGTCTTCCCATGACTGATGGAGTCTTCCCCTGACTGATGGAGTCTTCTCTTGACTGATGGAGTCTTCTCCTGATTGATGGAGTCTTCCCCTGATTAATGGAGTCTTCCCCTGACTGATGGAGTCTTCACCTGATTGATGAGGTCTTCTCCTAATTGATGGAGTCTTCCCCTGACTAATGGAGTCTTCCTCTGACTGATGGAGTCTTCCTCTGACTGATGGAGTCTTTCCCTGAATGATGGAGTCTTTTCCTGACTGATGGAGTCTTTCCCGGTTGATGGAGTCGTCCCCTGATTGATGGAGTCTTCTCCTGACTGATGGAGTCTTCTCCTGATTGATGGAGTCTTCCCCTGATTAATGGAGTCTTCCCCTGACTGATGGAGTCTTCACCTGATTGATGGGGTCTTCCCCTGATTAATGTAGTCTTCCCCTGACTGATGGAGTCTTCCCCTGACTGATGGAGTCTTCACCTGATTGATGGGGTCTTCCTCTGACTTGATGGGGTCTTCCCCTGACTGATGGAGTCTTCCCCTGCCTGATGGAGTCTTCCCCTGACTGATGGAGTCTTCCCCTGATTGATGAAGTCTTCCCCTGACTGATGGAGTCTTCCCCTGATTGATGGAGTCTTCCCCTGATTGATGGAGTCTTCCCCTGATTGATGGGGTCTTCCCCTGATTGATGGGGTCTTCCCCTGATTGATGGAGTCTTCCACTGAGTGATGGAGTCTTCCCCTGATTGATGGAGTCTTCCACTGATTGATGGAGTCTTCCCCTGATTGATGGAGTCGTCCCCTGATTGATGGGGTCTTCCCCTGATTGATGGAGTCTTCCCCTGCTTGATGGGGTCTTCCCCTGATTGATGTAGTCTTCTCCTGACTGATGGAGTCTTCCCCTAATTGATGGCGTCTTCTCCTGACTGATGGAGTCTTCCCCTTCTTGATGGAGCCTTCTCCTAATTGATTGAGTCTTCCACTGATTGATGGGGTCTTCCCCTGATTGATGCGGTCTTCCCCTGATTGATGGGGTCTTCCCCTGATTGATGGAGTCTTCCCCTGATTGATGGAGTCTTCCACTGATTGATGGAGTCTTCCCCTGATTGATGGAGTCTTCCCCTGATTGATGGAGTCTTCCCCTGATTGATGGAGTCTTCCACTGATTGATGGAGTCTTCCACTGATTGATGGGGTCTTCCCCTGATTGATGGAGTCTTCCTCTGACTGATGGAGTCTTCCCCTGACTGATGGATCCTTCTCCTGATTGATGGAGTCTTCTCCTGATTGATGGAGTCGTCCCCTGATTGAGTCTGTTTAGACTTACTGATCCCAGAGATGCTGATATGCACACCAGCCATTTCCATCTTTGCTACGTCCATCTTTCCAGTGTATGATGATTCATACGTCGAACAGTCCGAGCTCCGGCTGTGATTTTGTTTGAGCAGCTCGGAATTCTCTGAAGGTTCTCGCTTGTCAGCTTCAGCAGCGAGGGCTTTGACCCAGCCTCGGAGATGCACTCGGGCGAATTCTCAACTCTTCAGCGGTAGCCAGTTGAGGCCCTTGCGACCCGAGGGTCCTATCTTCTGAACAGTCAATCTGTTGTGGTTTTCTGGTGGTCTGCCATCGCTGTCTTCCACGCAGTTGGATTGATGTCCTTGCTGTGGTCACCTCTGAGACCATTTGCCGAAGACATCATTCTATTTTGCTGCTGCCCAGTATAGGGGTAGGCTTTGATTGGTACCTCTGATAAGGCCTTTCTATAGTTCTCGGCTTCTCTGATGCATGCCCGCCTCCTCACAGTGATAAAAAGTGTGAATTGCATAAAACATATGTGGCCATATTTCTACAGTCCAAAAAACACTCACATCAAAGCCCACTTATTAGTAAACAAAGCCAAGACAAATATGTATTCATCCCTGTTTGGGTTGTTTGGGGTAGTAGACCCCTAGATGGTTTAGCTGTAGCGTTTGTATAGTGCTAACTGGAGTATAACCTTCTCCTAGCTATTAGCTACATTAGCCTTGTAGCTTCAATGCAAAGTTTTGGGAAAGAAGAACAGTTGATGTATATGGAAAACTTTTTATTATAGCCGTGAGATTACAACTGTTCTTTCATTCATTCATTCATTCATTCATCCATTCATTCATTCATCCATTCATTATTTGAAGGTTTAGCCTCATTGCAGGTGTTTGCAAGAAAACCATGTAATTTAGAATGTGTCATTATGTCCAATAAATATACTGTAGAAATGACATTTTCTCACAAATGGGACATTAAATTAATATTTATTATTATTTTATTATAGATAAAACTCCGTTTATGGATTCTAGTGAAAAAGAATAATTGGTTTCCAGCATCAGTCAGCGCATTTATGATTCCTTGTACTGTATTTCACTGTGAACAAATTTCTCAAGAATATAGAAGACACTTCTTTTTTTTTAATTAAAGATCTTCACAATGGAAATGGAACAGAAAATCCCAGGCCCCCAAACACCACCCAACCCTCAGACTACATTAAATTAAGACGTATATCAAAATGATATAGTTAAGATATACATAATACATAAAGAGACGATATAGGAAAAGTTGCCATGTCTTCTAAAATTTTCTTTCTGTGAATCTGGTATTCATAAGTCCATTCATCAAGATCTATTAAGTCTTTATAATGCTTTATAATACTAGACATAAGCATTTGTGAGTGTGCAATTCAAGTATCCATACTGGGCTTTATAGTACATAAAGTGACATTATTGTAATTATAATAATTTATATATATATCATGTTATTAACATTAATAATTTATAGTTAATTATAATAATTTATAGTTATAATTATAGTTTTTATAGTAATTTGTAGTAATTATATATATATCCTGTTATTAACATTATTGGTGAAACCATTAGCATAATATTAGCATAATGTTTTATTAAGTTCCACAGTAAGGCCACACCCTAATGTTCCTCAATATCTTCAAAATGAAAATTATTTTCTAAGTGCACATGACATTTAATGAGCACTTATAAACCTTCTCTACAGACTAAAGGAACTTCTTAAGTCATGTTATTGATTATGGTCTATAAATGAATGGATAATTATCATAATTATCATACGGGCCTCAACAAAAAAAATCTATACTCACATTTGAACGTGTATTATGCCTTTGTGATATGAAGCTTTATAATGTGATGTTATTCCAGTTGATGTGTAAGATCATGATCATTAATGTACAGTTGTGTACAATTTGTGTACATACAAAAGCTCTCGTAAAAAAGCGTTATTAAATATGATGAAGGCTTTATAGATCTTTATGAATTCATTACCGGAATATCTAATCAGTGTTCATATCTGTAAGAGGTTGAGAGTTAGCCGTCGGAGATGGCTAAGGGCAATATGAAAAATGAGTCTCCTTGAGTGTATAGGGTGGTAGTACCTCCAGGCTCCTGTAGGTGGCGCTGCATGAGGATGATGGGGCTAAAAATCCCTGTGGGGTGTGAGTGATGGGATCCATAGATTGGGAAGAGGTGCTACAGTGCAGGGAATGTCTCGTTCCATGTGTGGAAAACGCTCCAGAAGACCATAGTTAATGAATTGGCTAAAAGGAGGGACTGAGCATGTGGGCGTGGCCAAAGACCATAGTGTGAAGGTATTAGCTGAATCATGCAGGTGTATGGAATCAGCGTGCGGATCATACGGTCCTACCGCAGTGGGATGAAATCCATTCTACAGGGACTGTGCCATGGGAAGGCATGCCACAAATCTGGCCCCACTGCCAATTCGTTTGAACATAGTTGTGTGGCTACAAAGTCATAGCCCCCCATCCAATCCCCAGCTGTTGGTTGGACTTATGGG
>JAMWET010000723.1:0-15000 GCA_024036415.1 Prochilodus magdalenae
CCGGAGACCACTATGCCCCCAAACCAGCGCACATATGTTCTCTTCTTCTCCTCTCTCTATCCTCCTCTTCTCTTCTTTCTTTCTCTCTCTCTTTCCCCCTCTCTCCCTCTCATCTCTCTATCTCTCTCTCTCTCCCTCTCATCTGTCTCTCTCTCTCTCGCTCTCTCATCTCTCTCTCTCTCTCTCTCTCATCTGTCCCTCTCCCTCTCGTATGTCTCTCTCTCATCTGTCTCTCTCTCTCTCTCTTTTCTCAGAAGGAGAACCTCTGTTTTATCTGCATTAAGATGGAGGAAATTTTGCGCCATCCAGCATGTCACATCTCTTGCGCCTCAGTTATCTGTAGTTTGGGTTTGGCGACGGGTTTGGCTGATATGTATAGCTGGGTATTATCCGCATAGCAGTGAAAGTTAACGCTATGTTTATTTATAACTAAAATGGAGCCTTGTGGGATTCCATATTTCACTTTTGTATGATTGGAAGAGACATTGTTTACTTCTACAAACTGGTAGCGATGGGTTAGGTAGGACCTGAACCATGATAAAACTGTTCCTGAGATTCCAACTACTTTCTAATCTTTCTAGTAGGATACTGTGGTCTACAGTGTCAAAGATCGAGATCGAGAGGCACTAACAGAGATACATGGCCTTGATTGGAAGCAGGAAGGAGATTGTTTGTTATTTTAACTAGGGCTGTTTCAGTGCTGTGGTGGGGCCTAAATCCAGATTGGAACTTTTCATATATATGATTCTTATGTGGATATAGACATAACTGTTGGGCCACAGCCTTGTCTATGATCTTAGATAGAAATGACAGATTGGAAACAGGTCTGTAGTTAGTCAGAACACTAGGATCAAGATTTGGTTTCTTGATCAGAGGTTTAATAACTACTAATTTGCAAGTTTTGAGCATGTGACCCATTGTACTGGATGAGTTAACTAGCATTAGCAGAAGCTCAGTCATAACTGGAAGTCCTTCTTTAAGTAATTTTGAAGGAACTGGGTCGAGTGTACAAGTTGTACAATTTAACGCAGAGATCATTTTCTCCAGTTCTTGCTGTGGAAGACTGTATTTTGTTTGCTATCAGCCAAACTAGATGACAGACCGGTTTGATCTAATATTTGGGGCTGGATGTTTAGTCTAATATTCTCCATTTTATTAATAAAGAAATTACTAGTGAGGTTTGCTGGAATCTGAGGTTCAGCACCTGCCTGGTTTTTAGTAAGTTTAGAAAGAGCACTAAAAAGAAATCTAGGATTGTTTTGGTTAGTCTCAATCAGCGAGGCTAAATATGCTGAGCGTGCTTTAATGAGTACGCCTCTGTACTCGAGAAGGCTGTCCTTCCAGGTACTTTGTTAAGCTCAGGAATGACATTTCTCCGGAGCGATTGCATCAGAACCCCTAGAGCAGCTAGAGACACCTGAGCATCAGCTCCACCGTGGGTCTCCTGTCCTGTTTCTCCAGTTTATCACCCAACAGCACAACAGTGTCTACACTGACCAGCGTCTGGCTCTGATCATGGACTCTATCTATGGCTCCACCTTGCAGTAACTACGTCTTGGACTAATCAGATTGGATCTAATCAGACTGGATCTAATAGATGTTCTAAGCTCCTCCTGTTAGTTCTATCTTTCTCTTCATCCGGGTTCCATCTGAGGAGGTTGGGTTCCACCTTTGAGTCTGGTTCCTCTCGAGGTTTCTTCCTTACTCAAGGGAGTTTTTCCTCGCCACTGTTGCCTCTGGCTTGCTCAAGGGGGGCTTGGACCCGGTATCCCCTACCTGCTACTGCAGGTAGAATCCAGGTGACCAGATGTCCTTGATGTCTGGAGACAGTCCCTGTGTCCAAACATGCCCGAAGGTTCTGATAAAAGACCTGACGGGGATCACTGCTCTCTACTGGTCCATTCTGGCCTAGTTTGAACTCCACCTTAAGCTAGCAAGGGTCCAGTGAGCCCACAGCAAGAGACAGGAGTGCTACAGTAGCTGTGGCTAAACGCTCATAATGGTTTTAACGTGTGAGTTAATTTCATGAACATTATTAACTCATTTAGAACTTGAAGGCAGCAGTGCATCTTGGGACAGAGGAAACAGAAGGCTGGGAAAGAAAGTGGTACTCATAAACAAACAGCTGGAGAAGTCACATGACTGGGTGTAAAGAGGGCATTTTAGAGAGGCAGAAGTGGGCATCACCAGACTGCAAAAACCATCTACAAACTGCAGAATAATTTTTAGGAAAAATGTTCCTCACTTTAGATATCCCACCATCTACAGCACATAGCATCATCAACACATTCCGAGAACCTGGTGAAGTCCTGTGCACAAGGGACAAGGCCAGTGGTCAGTACTGCATCCATTTGATCTTCAGGCCATCAGGCAGCCCGGCATTAACCACACCCCTCACTGTGTACTGGAAGTCACCGCAGGAACTCAGGAACACCTCCAGACATCATTGTCTGTGAGGACAGCACGCCGCGCCCTAAACAAATCCAGATGTAACTGCATCATGCAAAGAAGAAGCCATAGTCAACAAGATCCAGAAGCACCGCCGTGTTCTCTGGGCCGAAGCCCATTTAAAACGGACTGCGGTAAAATGGAACACTGGGCTCTTTGGAAACCACGGACACCGTGTCCCGAGGACTCAGGAGGAGAGGGACCATCCAGCCTGTTCTCAGGGCACAGTTCAGAACACTGCGTCTCTGATGGTATAGGGCTGCATTAGTGCAGATGCCGAGGGCAGCTTCCACATCTGGACAGGCTCTACCAATCCTGAACAGAGGGTTTAGATCTCCATATGGTTGAACCCAGACCACGCCTCTTTCAGAGAAGGCCTTGGATAGTCCAGCGAGACAGTGCTGAACCACATACTGTGTCCTGGCCTGCCTGCAGTCCAGACCTTCCACCAGTAGGATACATAGACAAAGACGACCCAGGACTCCTACATCAGATAAGAAAGGACAGCGTTCCTCTCCCAAAACTCCAGCAGTTGGTATCCTCACTTCCCAGTCGTTTACAGACTTTGGGAATCTCTGCACTCTGTTTTTATTTACGTTTATGTACATAAACATCCCAACGTTTTTGGAATTGGATGGTACTTGGTATTGGATCAAATGGAAAATCAGTGGTGGTGTTCATCCCAACGAACTGTTCTGCTTATCTAATCCCATGTTTCCTCACCTCTCCTCCTACTCCCTCCCTCCTCACCCCTCCTCCTTCCACCTTATGCCCTCCTTCCGCACCTCTTTTCCCCTTTGTGCTCCATTTCTAAGTTACAGACGTGAGTTAAATGAACGTTAACAACCCAGATCAGACCTCACAGGTAGTGAACACAGCGGGTTACTTTACCGTCAAGTTTCACGAGCACTTCTAAACACGGGTTCAATGTCAAACATGTGACAGCTGGAGTTAAAGAGGAGAGACGAGTTGCTGGATCTTAATGGAGCTGTATTTTTTTTACGGCGGATTTATGTCTATGGTAAATATTGCTGTGACGTATTTATGAGCAATATGGATTTAATGCCACATTAAGATAAACGTCTCCTTTAGCAGGGAGGCTAACAGAGTTACTCAGTACTCACCGGAGTTCATTACAGTGGAATAGAAACAAAATGCATACGACTGGACCTGTCCCCTTTTTATTATGGAGATAAAGACGCCGGACGCTTTAACGATATGTTCATTACCGAACTGGAGATGTCCCCGGTTGTCATTCCAGTGATATGGTCACCTTCATCCAATCAGAGAGGTCTAATGCAAACTCTCACCTCTGGCTGCACCTCGGGCGGCTCCTGGCTCCATTAGCTCCTGGCGTCATTAAGCTACAGCCTCTCCACCCATTAAAGGCAATAAATGTCGTGCGGAGAATCTGCAGCTATAGGGCTGAATAGAAACAGCTCTCTATTAAACATACGCCGAGCAGCCGTAACACGGAACCACCTCCTTGTATCCCCACCCACTGTCCATCTTATCAGCTCCACTGATATAGGTGCACCGATGGACTAACTGATTGTGACGAGCGCAGAGCTAAAGTCTGACACTGATGTCTATTCTAACGGCGCCGTGTCCCGGGGACTCATTAGCTGAAACTATAACATCCGAGCCAGAACCACCAGGCTCAGGAACAGCTTTTACCCAAGAGCTGTCAAACTGCTCACACCGGCAGCGCCTACCAGAACACGACTACACCACTAAAGACTGCATCTGATTTCTAGCCAGGATCCCCAGCACACACTGGGCTCCCCTACCCCACAAGACTGTTTGCACCGCACTTTAACTTAACCTGTATACCTGAACATTCAGCTGTGTATTTATTTATCTATACTGAACATCTGTACAAAGCAATTTGGCAGTTACCTGAACATTAAGCTGCTTCTCCCACCTGCACTGAACACTTTATATATCCATACTGTTTACAACCACACACTCACTGACACTGCTCTTACTCTGCGCACATGTCCTGCACACGCACTGTACTGTCTACACACACTGTTTTTGTATATTTGTCTTTGCACTACACTAGTTATATATATATATATATATATATATATATATATATATATATATATATACACACACACACATATATTCTTATACTGCACTGGAGGTGGAGCCTGACCGTGTTTCATTATACTGTACGACGAAAGTTGCATTGAATTTAATATAAAATATATTTTTACCAACAAGTAAAGTTTCCGTTTAGGATTTATTAACTTAGTTACGAGTTAAAGTTTAGTAAGAACTTGGTTTAAACAAGTTCGCTAATGAGTTTCTCCTTTACTGTACTGCACCTGTAGGTCTCTGTTCATAAACAAACCAGCCAAACACACGTACCATAACAGGAATCAGAGTTTATATCAATTTGCCAGTCACCTGAGGAGGTTGGGTTCCGCCGTTGGGTTCCACCCTTGAGCCTGGTTCCTCTTGAGGTTTCTTCCTTACCCAAGGGAGTTGCCTCTGGCTTGCTCACGGAGTGCTTGGACCCGGTTTCCCTTCCCTACGCCTGTTTACTCCGTGTTTTCCTTTATAGCCAACTGATTTTCTTTGAAGCTGCTTTGAGACAACGTGGCTGTAAAAAGCACTGGACAAATATATCTTGATTGATTGATTGACATGTTCATGTGTACATGTTTCTATACTGTGTCTATTTAACCAGGAAACGGTCTGTTTGATCTGTTCACTAACCCCGTCCTGCTTTACCTTCCTCCAGGTGGTTCTTGCTGTAGTCCAGGCCTAAAACGGTCAATTCCATGGACGCTAAGAATCCATGAATAAGCTTTTTCGTTTTGATGTGTTACGTTTATATCCACACATGAGCCGAAAGGAACGAGTTTGAGATGTGGTGGAGTTAAAGTACAAAGTCGTCCAAAATGGAAATACTTACCTCCTTACTGTCCACCACTGCAGAGCGGGAGCAGCTCTGCTCAGCGCTTGACCCTCCAGAGACTGAAGAGAGGAGCAGCTCCACCTTTATTAGCACCACAACCCCAACAGCAGCCTGTAAGTAGCAGCCATGCAATACAGCCTGTACAATGTACAATAAATTCAACCACATGTGTAGAGTTATTACTCTGTAGAGAACATCACTACATCAGGAGACCAGATCATAGAAGCTAACGCTATTAGCGCTTATGCTAGCGATATGAGTTATGCTAAAGCCTTTGTTCTATAGACCACCTTGTTCTGTTCCTCTGAGGATCATTACTGAGGAGAAGTCCACAAGCACAGCTGTCCTCTCCTGTGTCTTTATGTCTCCGTCCATACTGTAACTCATCTGAGGAGCACAGGGTGTAGTAGATGTGTGCTCCAGCTCATTCAGCTACAGCTACATCAGCGTAAACACCCCACAGCCAGTTCAGTGCGTGTGAGTCTTGTTGTCTTTCAGTGAGCTCGACGTAAAGTTCACCGGCTCACAGAGCTCTCTCTCCAGCTCCCTCTCTCTGTATGACCAATGAGGAACCTGAGGAGCCTGTCTGCTCTGCTGGAGCTGCTGCTGCTGCTGTGCTCTCTACAGCTGACCTCTAGTGGCTGTTAGAGTGCATAGCCTTCAGGAGCTCAGAGCAGCGCAGCAGAGCCGTGGGACGGCTACAGACGGGGAGACCGTCCCAGGAAGAGAGGCGTCTGTGTGTTGAGTGGTGGTGTGAGGGTCTTGTAAAAGGAGTTTAGTGTGGGTCCAGGAACAACACCACAGCTTACAGCATGGCCAAAAGTATGTGGACACTGATCCCTGAGATCAGCTGTTTCAGCCATACCCATTACTAACGGGAGGATGCAATCAAACACACGCCCATGCAATCCCTGGCATAGAGAATCACTGGCGGTAGGATGGGTTAAGCTGAACTGGTACATCGTTAGTCAAACCACTGGTGTGCCCAGTGAAACCAGTTAAAGAGCATGTACAGCCCTTTCAGTAAACCACCTCGGGATCCTCGTCGTGGTGGATGAAGATACTAGATCACTTCTCTACTGAGAAAGGAACTGGATGGCTCGTCTATACCGGTAATAGATCTAGACTGGTCATCTTTACTGAGGAGGTTACTGGATCATGGATTTATGGATCATGGAACTGATCATTAGTCTATATTGATGAAGGAACTGATCATTAGTTTATTGATGATGGAACTGATGATTAGTCTTTATTGATGATGGAACTGATCATTAGTTTATTGATGATGGAACTGATGATTAGTCTTTATTGATGATGGAACTGATCGTTAGTCTATATTGATGATGGAACTGATCATTAGTCTTTATTGATGATGGAACTGATCATTAGTCTTTATTGATGATGGAACTGATCATTAGTCTATATTGATGATGGAACTGATCATTAGTCTTTATTGATGATGGAACTGATCATTAGTGTTTATTGATGATGGAACTGATCGTTAGTCTATATTGATGATGGAACTGATCATTAGTCTTTATTGATGATGGAACTGATCATTAGTCTTTATTGATGATGGAACTGATCATTAGTCTATATTGATGATGGAACTGATCATTAGTCTTTATTGATGATGGAACTGATCATTAGTGTTTATTGATGATGAAACTGATCATTAGTTTATTGATGATGAAACTGATCATTAGTCTTTATTGATGATGGAACTGATCATTAGTGTTTATTGATGATGGAACTGATCGTTAGTCTATATTGATGATGGAACTGATCATTAGTCTTTATTGATGATGGAACTGATCATTAGTCTTTATTGATGATGGAACTGATCATTAGTCTATATTGATGATGGAACTGATCATTAGTCTTTATTGATGATGGAACTGATCATTAGTGTTTATTGATGATGAAACTGATCATTAGTTTATTGATGATGAAACTGATCATTAGTCTTTATTGATGATGGAACTGATCATTAGTCTTTATTGATGATGGAACTGATCATTAGTCTTTATTGATGATGGAACTGATCATTAGTCTTTATTGATGATGGAACTGATCATTAGTCTATATTGATGAAGGAACTGATCATTAGTCTATATTGATGATGGAACTGATCATTAGTCTATATTGATGAAGGAACTGATCATTAGTCTATATTGATGATGGAACTGATCATTAGTCTTTATTGATGATGGAACTGATCATTAGTCTTTATTGATGATGGAACTGATCATTAGTGTTTATTGATGATGAAACTGATCATTAGTTTATTGATGATGAAACTGATCATTAGTCTTTATTGATGATGGAACTGATCATTAGTCGTTATTGATGATGGAACTGATCATTAGTCTTTATTGATGATGGAACTGATCATTAGTCTTTATTGATGATGGAACTGATCATTAGTCTATATTGATGAAGGAACTGATCATTAGTCTTTATTGATGATGGAACTGATCATTAGTCTTTATTGATGATGGAACTGATCATTAGTCTATATTGATGATGGAACTGATCATTAGTCTTTATTGATGATGGAACTGATCATTAGTCTATATTGATGATGGAACTGATCATTAGTCTTTATGAATGATGGAACTGATCATTAGTCTTTATTGATGATGGAACTGATCATTAGTCTTTATTGATGATGGAACTGATCATTAGTGTTTATTGATGATGAAACTGATCATTAGTTTATTGATGATGAAACTGATCATTAGTCTTTATTGATGATGGAACTGATCATTAGTCGTTATTGATGATGGAACTGATCATTAGTCTTTATTGATGATGGAACTGATCATTAGTCTTTATTGATGATGGAACTGATCATTAGTCTTTATTGATGATGGAACTGATCATTAGTCTATATTGATGAAGGAACTGATCATTAGTCTTTATTGATGATGGAACTGATCATTAGTCTTTATTGATGATGGAACTGATCATTAGTCTATATTGATGATGGAACTGATCATTAGTCTTTATGAATGATGGAACTGATCATTAGTCTTTATTGATGATGGAACTGATCATTAGTCTTTATTGATGATGGAACTGATCATTAGTCTATATTGATGATGGAACTGATCATTAGTCTTTATTGATGATGGAACTGATCATTAGTCTTTATTGATGATGGAACTGATCATTAGTCTATATTGATGATGGAACTGATCATTAGTCTTTATGAATGATGGAACTGATCATTAGTCTTTATTGATGATGGAACTGATCATTAGTCTTTATTGATGATGGAACTGATCATTAGTCTTTATTGATGATTGAACTGATCATTAGTCTTTATTGATGATGGAACTGATCATTAGTCTTTATTGATGATGGAACTGATCATTAGTCTTTATTGATGATGGAACTGATCATTAGTCTTTATTGATGATTGAACTGATCATTAGTCTTTATGAATGATTGAACTGATCATTAGTCTTTATGAATGATTGAACTGATCATTAGTCTTTATTGATGATGGAACTGATCATTAGTCGTTATTGATGATGGTGCTGATTATTAGTTGTTATTGATGATGGAACTGATCATTAGTTGTTATTGATGATGGAACTGATCAGCAGATATCACTTTCGTTCAGGTTTGAGTTCAAAGCCTCATTGGAGAAGCTTGGAGAAGGAATTAGAGGATTTAAGAGGAAGTGAAAATTAGGAAGCTCAGGCTGAGGATACTCAGAATATCTGTTATCATGAATCTTGTTTTGGGGAATAGCTGTCTGTCTCTCCCCGTATGATGTGTGCGTGTGTGTGGATCCAGATGCTGAGTGGCTCAAAACCGATGTTGACGCTCTGGACAAAGCGCCCAATGCTAAAACTAAAACAAGAGTATACTGAATGTAATAAATAATATGACGTATGATAGAATAAGGGCCCTGAGAGAGACTTAAATGAGACTATAAGACACTGAGGACGATAAAGTGAAATGTGCACTGGCAGAATTAAGATACCGGATGACAGTGCTAGTTTATACAGTAGTGCAGGTTGAAGCAGTGAGGCTGTTAAAGTGTTGAGTGCAGAGCAGTTCTTGAAGAAGTCCCAGTTTGGTGGTAATGGGGGGCTCAGGGTGCGGATTCTCTGGATTTGGATTTTTCAGAATGGAGTTTGTGTGTGCAGGGGGCAGAAGTGGGGCGGGGTAGGGCAGGGAGAGAGTTAAGCATCCTGACAGCCTGGTGGATGGAGCTGTCCCTCTATCTGCTGGTCCCAGCCCCGAGAGTCTCCTCCCTGATGGCAGCAGACTGAAGACTGAACAAGGAGTCCCCCTGGATTTGGCATGTACTGGACAAGTTTCTGGAGAGGATTCAAATCTGGGAATTGTGTGGACCAGGCCAGATGTGTGAATGCTTCTGAATGTTCATCATGCAGTCACATTTGCAGCCCTGTGAACGTGAGAACTGTCATCCTGGAATACAGGGATAGGAATGTTCTGTTCCTCTGTAAGATGATGAGCAAAAGGGAAAACCTGGTTGTCCAGCAGCTCACTGTCGACACTGAGGTTCTACCTTACTGCCACCTCAACCAAAGAACCCATTTCCACCTAATGAAAACAGCCCCAGAACCTCACAGAGGGGACTCGTGGCTTGTCCAAAGGAGCTTATATATAGAGTTATTGGTAATTGGTGCTGGAAGACTTTATTGGTTCAATTCTATAAAAAAATCAAGACGTTTGTTGATGTTGAGATCTGGTAGCCACTCTCAGATCCCAGTAGAGCTTCTGAGAATCACCATTTAGGCTTATAGGAAAATGTGAGACACAGTAAACACTGAGATCAGCGTGTCTGCAGCTGGTCTGCTTTCTAGGAATGTAGTTGAGCGGAGAGACGAGACTTTCATTCAGCAGAAGAGCGAGGTAGTGAAAATGCAGCGTGGAGAAGCTTCTCATTCTGCTTTCTGTTCTGTGGTTCTCAGTAGCGTTACCGCCTGTCAGGAGCAGACCCCTGCTCTCTAGAAGATTTGACCCACATCTAAACCCATCCGGCTGATCAGCTCATCAGGTCCAGCTGGATGATGATGATATCTTTGGTGATGTCTGTTTAAATCAGCTTCACACACTGATCTAGAAGCAGTACAATGCTTGTACAACAGTGTTCACGTTCCTGGATTAAACCTAAAGGGTTATTAACCACACAGTCTTTGGATTCTCTGGATTTGGATTCATCAGAATGAAAGAACATGTGTCGTGGAGTCCCACAGGGGTCAGTTTTAGGGCCTCAGTGCTTTTCTCTTTGTACATGTTACCTCCAGGAAATGTATCTGCTGTAACCGTGTTCCTGAGATTGATGCAGCAGGTGTCCCAGAATTCCCTAACATGCTTCTGAAGGTGGAAGTTGCACAGAAGACTCGGAAAGGGTTTCAGCTTAAACTGAAAGTGTCCAGCTCAGGTTTGGGTTCCCAGCCTCATGCAGTCCTGAGAAAAGGGAACACGTGAGAAGAAAAGAGGAAGGACTTACCAGAGCGGATTCAGGCTTAACAGGATACTCAGAAAATCAGTTCTGCTGGACCTGGTGTCGGGGAACCCCTCTCTCTGGCTATATAATGATGAACAGAACCCTGACTGTACACTCACAGCTCTCTACTCCTCAGCAGAGGACTCTTCACTCCCTCCAGCTCCGTCTCTCCAGCTGAAATCAGACGCTCTGCTAGAATGAGGACCGTGCCTGCTCTGCTGCTGCTGCTCTGCTCTCTCCAGCTGACCTCTAGTGGTGAGTGGACGGAGGACACCGAGCTGTTACTGTCAGTGCTATAGATTATAGATATGAGTGTGTAGGTGTGTGTGTGTTGAGGTTGTGGTGTTAATGCGGTGTTTGTGATTCCTACAGCTCCAGGTGATCTCACTCCTGACTGCTGTCATAAGCTAACGCCAATGAAGATCCCTCTGAGGCAGGTGAAGTCCTACTCAGTGACGAGCAGTACCTGTCCTCTAAAAGCCGTTGTGTGAGTATCACTGATCTGACTAACTCTTCTAATTCTGATCCTGCTGATTAGACGGTGGGAAACCGTCTCTAAACACCGTCTCTAATGTGCTCATTTCTAATAATCTGATTATTAATCTTCCTGATCAGAGTTATTGTTTATCTCCTCCTGCAGACTTCACACTAAAGTTGGAAAGACGTGGTGTGTGGATCGGGACGCTGAGTGGGTCAAAAGTCACCTCACCGCTCTGGACAAAGCACACAAAGAATCCACAGCAAGAACTACAACTACATCTACAACTACAACTACAACTCCCTCACACAATGAAACCACAGCGAAGGCTACAACTACATCTACAACTACAACTCCCTCACACAATGAAACCACAGCGAAGACTACAACTACATCTACAACTCCCTCAAACAATGAAACCACAGCGAGGACTACAACTACATCTACAGCTCCCTCGAACAATGAAACCACAGTAAGGAATACATCTACATCTACAACTACAACTCCCTCGAACAATGAAACCACAGCGAGGACTACAACTACGTCTACAACTACAACTCCCTCGAACAATGAAACCACAGTGAGGACTACAATTACGTCTACAACTACAACACCCTCGAACAATGAAACCACAGTAAGGACTACAACTACCCCTACAACTCCCTAACTGACTTTCGGAGTATTATCTAAACCTGAAAGCATGCGTGCAGTTCCTTCCTCTACTCTACTCTACTCTTTCACATCCTCCTTTTTTCTCAGTGCTCTGTGGAGCGTAGGAAGTCTAGCCTGACACGGCAAGAACACGGGTTCTTTGGTTCCGTCTTAGGTTAACACAGCACTCAGCCATCTGTCCAAGTGTTAAACTGTGTCTACTCACTGTACACTCTATTAGAAGACTAATGATCAGTTCCATCATCAATAACGACTAATGATCAGTTCCATCATCAATAAAGACTAATGATCAGTTCCATCATCAATAACAACTAATGATCAGTTCCATCATCAATAACAACTAATGATCAGTTTCATCATCAGTAACGACTAATGATCAGTTCCATCATCAATAAAGACTAATGATCAGTTCCACCATCAATAAAGACTAATGATCAGTTCCATCATCAGTAACGACTAATGATCAGTTCCATCATCAATAAAGACTAATGATCCGTTCCATCATCAGTAACGACTAATGATCAGTTCCATCATCAATAAAGACTAATGATCAGTTCCACCATCAATAAAGACTAATGATCAGTTCCATCATCAGTAACGACTAATGATCAGTTCCATCATCAGTAACGACTAATGATCAGTTCCATCATCAATAAAGACTAATGATCCGTTCCATCATCAGTAACGACTAATGATCAGTTCCATCATCAATAAAGACTAATGATCAGTTCCACCATCAATAAAGACTAATGATCAGTTCCATCATCAGTAACGACTAATGATCAGTTTCATCATCAGTAACGACTAATGATCAGTTCCATCATCAATAAAGACTAATGATCCGTTCCATCATCAATAAAGACTAATGATCAGTTCCATCATCAGTAAACTAATGATCAATTCCATCATCAATAAAGACTAATGATCAGTTCCATCATCAATAACAACTAATGATCAGTTCCATCATCAATAAAGACTAATGATCAGTTCCATCATCAATAAAGACTAATGATCAGTTCCATCATCAATAAAGACTAATGATCAGTTCCATCATCAATAACAACTAATGATCAGTTCCATCATCAATAACAACTAATGATCAGTCTCATCATCAATAAACTAATGATCAGTTCCATCATCAATAACAACTAATGATCAGTTCCATCATCAATAACAACTAATGATCAGTGTCATCATCAATAAACTAATGATCAGTTCCATCATTAATAAAGACTAATGATCAGTTCCATCATTAATAAAGACTAATGATCAGTTCCATCATCAATAAAGACTAATGATCAGTTCCATCATCAATAAAGACTAATGATCAGTTCCATCATCAATAAAGACTAATGATCAGTTCCATCATCAATAAAGACTAATGATCAGTTCCATCATCAATAAAGACTAATGATCAGTTCCATCATCAATAACAACTAATGATCAGTTCCATCATCAATAACAACTAATGATCAGTTCCATCATCAATAAAGACTAATGATCAGTTCCATCATCAATAAAGACTAATGATCAGTTCCATCATCAATAACGACTAATGATCAGTTCCATCATCAATAAAGACTAATGATCAGTTCCATCATCAATAAAGACTAATGATCAGTTCCATCATCAATAAAGACTAATGATCAGTTCCATCATTAATAAAGACTAATGATCAGTTCCATCATCAATAAAGACTAATGATCAGTTCCATCATCAATAACAACTAATGATCAGTTCCATCACCAATATAGACTAATGATCAGTTCCATCATCAATAAAGACTAATGATCAGTTCCATCATCAATAAAGACTAATGATCAGTTCCATCATCAATATAGACTAATGATCAGTTCCATCATCAATATAGACTAATGATCAGTTCCATGATCCATAAATCCATGATCCAGTAACCTCCTCAGTAAAGATGATCAGTCTAGATCTATTACCGGTATAGACGAGCCATCCAGTTCCTTTCTCAGTAGAGAAGTGATCTAGTATCTTCATCCACCACGACGAGGATCCCGAGGTGGTTTACTGAAAGGGCTGTACATGCTCTTTAACTGGTTTCACTGGGCACACCAGTGGTTTGACTACCGATGTACCAGTCCATCGTAACCCATCCTACCGCCAGTGATTCTCTATGCCAGGGATTGCATGGGCGTGTGTTTGATTGCATCCTCCCGTTAGTAATGGGTGTGGCTGAAACAGCTGATCTCAGTGATCAGTGTCCACATACTTTTGGCCATGCTGTAAGCTGTGGAGTTGTTCCTGGACCCACACTAAACTCCTTTTACAAGACCCTCACACCACCACTCAACACACAGACGCCTCTCTTCCTGGGACGGTCTCCCCGTCTCTAGACGTCCCACGGCTCTGCTGCGCTGCTCTGAGCTCCTGAAGGCTATGCAGTCTAACAGCCACTAGAGGTCAGCTGTAGACAGCACAGCAGCAGCAGCAGCTCCAGCAGAGCAGACAGGCTCCTCAGGTTCCTCATTGGTCATACAGAGAGAGGGAGCTGGAGAGAGAGTGAACTTTACGTCGAGCTCACTGAAAGACAAGACTTTAAACTCACACGCACTGAACTGGCTGTGGGGTGTTCACGCTGATGTAGCTGTAGCTGAATGAGCTGGAGCACACATCTACTACACCCTGTGCTCCTCAGATGAGTTACAGTATAGACGGAAACATAAAGACACAGGAGAGGACAGCTGTGCTTGTGGACTTCTCCTCAGTAATGATCCTCAGAGGAACAGAACAAGGTGGTCTATAGCACAAAGGCTTTAGTATAACTCGTATCGCTAGCATAAGCGCTAATAGCGTTAGCTTCTCCTAGCTGGTCTCCTGATGTAGTAATGCTAATTGACTAGCATTTAGAGAGCCGACCTGCGGTGAGCCAGTAGGTGAGCGATGTTACATGACCATGGTAAACCAATAAAATGCAAGGCATGTCTAGGCTGGCAAGGACTAAGAGGAGAC
>JAMWET010000723.1:22500-80607 GCA_024036415.1 Prochilodus magdalenae
TGATGTTAATGCTTTGCACAACCCCCTTTGCCAACAAAACAGCACCTAATCTTCTCCTATAATGTTTTACAAGATGGGAGAATACAGAAAGAGGGATCTTTGACCATTCCTCTTTGCACATTCTCTCTAAATCATCCAGCGACCTGGGTCATCTCCTCTGCACTCTCCTCTTCAGCTCACCCCACAGGTTTTCAATTGGGTTGAGGTCTGGGGACTGAGATGGCCATGGGAGGAGCTTGATTCTGTGTGTGGTGAACCATTTCTGTGTAGATTTGGCTATATGTTTAGGGTCATTATCTTGCTGAAAGACCCAGTGATGACCCATCTTCAGCTTTCGGGCAGAAGCCACCAGATTTTGTTTTAAAATGTCCTCGTATTTCAGAGCATTCATGATGCCATGCACCCTAACAAGGTTCCCAGGGCCTTTGGAAGAGAAACAGGCCCACAGCATCACTGATCCTCCCCCGTATTTCACAGTGGGCATGAGGTGCTTTTCTGCATACTCAGCTCTTGTGTTACGCCAGACCCACTTAGAGCATTTGTTGCCAAAAAGCTCTATCTTTGTTTCATCTGCCCAAGGCACACGGTCCCAGTTGAAGTCCCAGTACCGCTTAGCAAACTCCAAACGTTTGCGTTTATGATTGTGAGTGAGAAAAGGTTTTTTCCGTGCATGCCTCCCAAACAGCTTGTTAGCATGTAGATAGCGCCTGATGGTTGTTTTGGAGACTTTGTGACCCCAAGAAGCTGCCATTTGTTGCAATTCTGTAACAGTGAGCTCTGGAGAACTTTTTATTTCTCTTATCATCCTCCTCACTGTGCGTGGTGGCGTCCTCGTCCAGGCTTGTTTACCACTGTTCCAGTTGTTTTAAACTTCTTAAGAATTCCTCTGACAGTAGATATGGACAGGTGTAGGCGAGTGGCTATTTTCTTGTAGCCATTGCCTGACTTGTGAAGGTCAACACACACCTGCCTTACTTGAATGGTATGTTCCTTTGTCTTTCCCATGTTGAAGAGAAATGGCCTCTGTGTCACGTCATATTTATACCCCAGGGAAACAGGAAGTTGTGAATTACTAATTAAATGTTCCTACATACTCTGATCAACTTCGTAAACTACTGTAGAAGTGACAGAAATACTTTTATTAAATTTATTTCCTAAGAATTGTTAGGGGTGCCAATAATTGTGGAACAGGTGATTTTATGAAGAATAGCGTTAGCTACCCAAACCCTCCCAGTGTGTTACTGTAACTAGCCGTTACACACATAGCCGTTTCCATAGCTGTGATTAGCCGCCGTGGCTGTTCGTGGTGCTCTCGATACGGACCCCAACGCTGGTGAACGCTGACTTCAGCCCAGATGCTCTGTCGAGATGAAAGCTGAGGCCGGTGAAGCTGATAGCTAAACACGGGAACTCAACACAAACTTTAGCACAGCTTAAATTCGCCACTTGCTGCCAAAATGTCCCCCCTGGTTCCTACGCCCATGGGCCAATCTAAACATCTGGCCGATGCTGAAATGATTCTGGCTTAATCCCAAATTCAGATTAATGGTGTCTCTTTGAACTAGCATGCCCGCTCCTGACCTTAACGTAATGAAGACAGGACTGGGGTCAGCTCATAAAGGGTCTTATCACCACTGTACTGGCCTCTCTTATTGGACCTGTTGAACTTGTTCCAGCCCCAGCCTGCAGGGAGTCTGAAACAGTATACATAAATGTTTAAATATGTAAATAGATATGTAAATGAGCTGGTCAGCTTTGACGTCCAGGTCCAAAGGGCTTATTCACCCATGTTGCTAGTTTGTGCAGCACCAAGTGTTGTTTTGCTGGCAGTGATGAAAAGTAATGGGGAAACTACACTATACTGCCAAAAGTATTTACTCCCCCATCCAAATAACTGAATTCAGGTGTTCCAGTCACATTCATGGACACAGGTGTATAAAAGCAAGCACCTAGTCAGGCAGACTGCTCCTACAGACACTAGTGAAAGAACCGGTCATTCTCCAAGTCATGGAATTTCCTCCCTACTAAATATTCCACAGTCCACTGTCAGTGGGATTAGAACACAGTGGGAGTGATTGGGAACGACAACAACTCAGCCACAAAGTGGTAGGTCGTGTGAATTGACAGAGCGGGGTCAACGGATGCTGAGGGTCATAGTGCACAGAGGTCACCAACTTTCTCCAGAGTCCATCACTACAGACCTCCAGACTTTATGTGTCCTTCAGATCAGCTCAGGAACAGTGTGTAGAGCTTCATGGAATGGGTTTCCATGGCGAACAGCTGCATCCAAGCCTTACATCACCAAGCGCAGTGCAGAGCGTGGAACGCAGTGGTGTAAAGCGCCGCCACTGGACTCCAGAGCAGTGGAGACATGTTCTCTGGGTGGACCAATCATGCTTCTCCGTCTGGCAATCTGATGGACGAGTCTGGGTTTGGCGGTACCAGGAGAACGGTACCGGTCTGACTGCACTGTGCAGAGTGTAAAGTTTGGTGGAGGGGGGATTATGGTGTGGGAGTGTAGTTCAGGAGTTGGGCTCCGCCCCTTAGTTCCAGTGAGAGAGAATTGAGACGAGCCTTACTGTTCTTTTTACTCAGCAGTGGTTTTTCGCACTCTGCCATGCCGGCCATTTTTGCCCAGTCTCTTTCTCATGGTGGAGTCATGAACGCTGACCTTAACTGAGGCAGGTGAGGCCTGCAGTGCATTGGATGTTATTGTGGGGTCTTTTGTGACCTCTTGGATGAATCGTCGCTGCGTTCTGCCACTCCTGGGAAGGTTCACCACCGGTCCACCTTTTCGCCATCTGTGGATAATGACTCTGACTGTGGATCGCTGGAGTCCCAAAACTTCAGACATGGCTCTATAACCTTTTCCAGACTGATCTCAAATCCTTTCCTTCTCATTTGTTCCTGAATGTCTTTGGATCTTGGCAGGATGTCTAGCTTCTGAGAATCGGTCTACTTGGCTGTCAGGCAGGTCCTATTTAAGTGATCTCTTGATTGAGAACAGGTGCGGCGGTAGTCAGGCCTGGGTGTGGCTAGAGAAATTGAACTCAGGTGTGATACACCACAGTTATGTTTTAATCGGGGTGTCCAGCTGCTTGTTCATTAGACACACGAGTATTCCGTAGTAGGGATGGAGGGAGGGGCTAACAAGGCTAATAGCCCCTCATCCTTATAGCGTATATACAGTATATACCAAATATATTCCAAAATGGAAACTTATATACATACACATATAGTTATATCCTAAAATTCTGATCAGCTGAAATACAAGAACCACTGAATTGAAGGAGAGCGTGTCTCAGGTCCAGTGAAATGATCTGTCCAGTTTAGAAACATGTAGCTCTGTTCTGATCATGTTTGAGGTCAGACACGGTGCAGCACAGAAACAGGTGAAATACACTGAATACTAGTAAACCATGCTCTATATAATATGCTTATGTATATGCTTCATATGTAAAGCTCTGCTCTATCTGTCTGTTCGCTCCGTATGTCAGTCATGTGTTGTTGTGCACCTGCACTTGACGTGGCAAACTAGGACATCCAGTTTCCTCTGCCAGGCATTAAATCATTTCCATTCTGATCAGTTAGAAATGTCTGTTGCCAAGATTTCACATCCAGCTCAAGGAGAACTGACTGCTCAGATGCCATGTGGGTTAAACGGCACACAGTGTTCATCAACACTACAGAACTTTATGGAATGAAACTTTCAACAATAATTACTTTGTTCATCAGGTTAGAAGCCTCAATCGTCAGGGAGTGGCAGGATTCCACTTATGGTGGAACAGAAAACTGGATTAGTAGGCTCCTCTGAAAATGCAAATCAGCATTGCACAAATACAATCACTACCGAACCACAAACAAACATGACTGCGCTAGCAACGTCAAATAGTCTTTTACTGCCTTAAACTCACAACAATCTCAAAACGAGAATTTAAATTATATGAACTAGATACACGATCCTTCCCTGCCATGGCGTTGTGGTTCGCAGTGTAAGGTATCACAACTGTGTGATTAGTTTGCTAACTAGCCAGGTAAGGCTAGCAGGCTATGCTAAAAGCTACTTTAAGCGGAATATTCCAGAACTGAGGGCTCCAAACTCCCTACACTCTAAGAGATGGAATCTCTCTGATGCTGGTTCTAATCAGGCTTCTGTTGCTGACGGTCCTTAATAAGTGAATGTCAGTAAGTCAGTGCAGCTGAGTCAGGTGTGCGGTTTCTGTGAAGTGGATGATCAGATTTACTGCACTAGTGTTTGTTTGGTCGGTCTAATCTTTCCCAGTGACTCCTAACATCTTCTATTTCATTGTCCTCTCCTCTCTATTCAGTCCTCTTTTCCCCTGACGTGCCTCCATTGCATGGGCTCCTTCCTTCATTCCACAGTTACCTGCCTGTGGCTCCGTTGCTGTCGGCTCTAAGTGATCGTGCACCCTAACGCTGAGTGTGATTCTAGGCCCGCTCAGTAGATCTAACTTAAGCCTAGCTTTCTTTACTGTCACTAGTAGAACTTAAGTTAGGTTAAATATGAGGAATCCATGAAAATGATCCGTCCGGTTATTTGAAAGGTGGGATTTGAAGTTACTCAGAAGTGCTTCTTAAAAGCTACTGAACACAGCTGACTGGAACCACTTAGATAAAACATAAAATATCTATATCCAGTTAATTAGGACTTACTCAGATCTCTTTAGTGTGATTTACTTCAATGTGTTAAGTTTGTTTACCTCAGTCAAATATCTTAAAGGCTACTGAACACAGCTGACTGGAACCACTCAGCATCCCATTTTTACTGAAATCCAACATTTTTGGGTGATACATTAAAATGAAAACCAGAACCCAGGGATCAGATATCGGCCCTGATATTAAAAAAACCTGATGGTGTACAGATAAGTAGGTGGATGCACTGGGCGGGGCCTTTCACTTTTATTAGTTTGTGATGCCTCATGAATAGACTTGGCTCCCAAACAGGAACAACGACATGGAAGGAGCCAAGGAGTCAGCGGTTAGGAGGAATCTATTTTAATAACCTCAGCTGTGTAATGTTTATTCAACAAAGGGCAAAGTTTGTGTATCAGTATCAGAACTGAAATGATCTTCATTTGTTTGTCCTGAGTCCTTCATCATCATCACATTTCATTCTAAGTCCATCATCATTGTCATGTGTGTTGTCCTCAGTTCAGTGTGTTGTCCTGAGTACTTCATCATCAGTTCAGTGTGTTGTCCTGAGTACCTCCATCAGTTCAGTACATTGTCCTGAGTACTTCATCATCAGTTCAGTACATTGTCCTGAGTACTTCATCATCAGTTCAGTACATTGTCCTGAGTACCTCCATCAGTTCAGTACATTGTCCTGAGTACTTCATCATCAGTTCAGTACATTGTCCAGAATTCTTCCATCAGTTCAGTACGTTGTCCTGAGTACTTCATCATCAGTTCAGTGTGTTGTTAGAAGTACTTCCATCAGTTCAGTACATTGTCCTGAGTATTTCTATCAGTTCAGTAGGTTGTCCTGAGTACTTCATCATCAGTTCAGTGTGTTGTTAGGAGTACTTCCATCAGTTCAGTACGTTGTCCTGAGTACTTCCATCAGTTCAGTACATTGTCCTGAGTACTTCCATCAGTTCAGTACGTTGTCCTGAGTACGTCTATCAGTTCAGTGTGTTGTCCTGAGTACGTCTATCAGTTCAGTACTTTGTCCTGAGTTCTTCATCATCGGTTCAGTACTTTGTTCTGAGTACTTCACCACCAGTTCCATATGTGTTCTAAACTAGCACAAAATCATTTACTCACATATTGGTGTATGAATGCAAGTCTCTTTTTTTTCTTTTTAATTAACACTATGTTATTGATATAGCCCAAAAGGCTAATAAGAAACCTGCTGTTCTGTATGTTGTTGTTGTTGTTGTTGTTGTTGTTTTTTTTATGGTCAGGACAACCCTACAGACGATCAGAAGAAATGTAAATAAAAAGGGCCCAGAGTCTGACCCATAGTCCAGCCACAACAGAACTTGGCCTGTTTTTTGTTGAGGATCAGCTAAAATAGCTTCTTATAACAATGTAATGTTGTAATAGATCATTTAACTATTTTATTTTGACGTTGATTTTAAAACATGTCAAATTTATTACACAAACAAAACACAATGTACAAATGTTTGTGAAAACCAAAGAGGTTTAGGAAAACCAAAAAAGCGACAAAAAGAACATAAGAAGAAACATGCTATGCCCAGATTCTGACTTCGCTTTTAAAACCATTTTGGCCCAGTTACAACATATCTTTACTCGTTTCTTTTGAGGATCAATGAACAAAGTTCCTACATGATGTTTTGTTGTAATACATGGTTTGAGAATTTTGACAGTGATGCTGAGAAATATGTAATTATTAACACAAATAGAAAAACAATGTACAATAGATTTTAGGTTTAAGTAAGATATACAGGAGCTTACTCAAGTACATCGTATTTATTCACATTTCTGGCTAATCTTTTTTCTAAATGTTTTGTTTTCTTCTAAGTTCTCGTACACGGTTTTTTACTGTTTCCTTTTTTGGTGGGAAAGCTCTTTGTATTTAATCGGATGTTAACTTCTTAAGGAATGAGCAATTACTTCTCTTGTTTGTTCATTAGTAATGCTGGATAATGTATTAACTATTAAAGTTATGAGTATCTGAATAACATGGAACACGACTTTAGTTTTAATACAAGCTGCACAATTTCCTGTTCTGTCGATATGTTATCACGTCCACTCACACCAGATTCTCCTCTTGATAGCCAGCGCATCACTGCCTGTATTTTACAAACAAAGAACAAAGAACCAGGACCGACGCGCGCAGAGCTAAAAGTCAAATATGCTTCATTAAGCACACGAGTACACAAGCACAGCAGCAATACACAGAAAGACAAAGGTAGAGAAAAGGTCAAAGTCAGAGAACATGCAGAGGTCAAAACCAGAGTAAGCAAGCAGCGAGGCAACCAAGGTGGAAGGGCTAGGCAAGAGAATGGTCAAGGTAACATAAAGGTCAATAGCCAGAGAGTAGATCAAGAGAGAAAACCAACAAGGGATAAGCAAAAAGAAGAGGTCAAAGCCAAAGGCAGTCAACAAGCCAGAGACTCGCTCAGAAATGCAAACCAGGTTTAGCAAAACTTCACAATGAGGAAGTGTCTGAGAGGGGTACATATACTGGGGCTGTGGATGCAGTGGATGCAGCTGGACTAAAACTCAGGTGACCTAGAGCGGTGCTGATTGGATGGCTCGGGACATGTGGGTGTGATGTCATCGGATGATGCACTCTGGGAAATGGAGTCCAGGAGAGCAGAGGAGCTGGGGAAACCCGGAAGCGTGACAAAAATACATTTTTGTCTGTTTTCTACTGGCCAAAAATGTTGAAGTACACATTTCATAGTCAGTTTGCTACCATATCTTTCCAGAATCATTTATGTATTATTTAAAGCCTGAAAATTTCATTACTCTTAAATCAAACATTTTGGGCTTTATAACATAAAATGTTTACAAAGGACAGACACTTATTATGGGTGTATAAATGTCTTCCCCGCCAACAAAAATAAGTATTTATGAAATGCTGCTAACACGCTCGCTTGACACGTTTTGCTTGCCTTTTTTTTGGCAGGAGACGTTAACTGCTGATCTCTGTAACAGAAACGGTTTCTATCCCAACTTTTCTATATCAGATTTATAGAAAAGTTACCTTAAAATCTAAAACTGGCAGGTCAGTTAGCTTAGTAATGAAGACAGGCTGACACGGATGATGTCACACATATTAAGAGGTGTTGATTGACTGGTGTGGGTGGTTGGCCTTAGAACTTCATCAAAGTTGTTGGGCTCAGGACAGTCACAACTGAGCAAAATCAGGGCATGCCCAGCGCACACACCACCAACATCCCAGCAGACACACCAACAACGTCCCAGCAGACAAGCCAACACCATCCCAGCAGACACACCAACCCCATCCCAGCAGACACAACAACAACATCCCAGCAGACACACCAACAATGTCCCAGCAGGCAAGCCAACACCATCCCAGCAGACAAGCCAACACCATCCCAGCAGACAAGCCAACACCATCCCAGCAGACACACCAACAACGTCCCAGCAGACAAGCCAACACCATCCCAGCAGACACAACAACAACATCCCAGCAGACACACCAACCCAATCCCAGCAGACACAACAACAACATCCCAGCAGACAAGCCAACAACGTCCCAGCAGACACACCAACAATGTCCCAGCAGACACACCAACAACATCACAGCAGACAAGCCAACAACGTCCCAGCAGACACACCGACAACATCCCAGCAGACACACCAACAACGTCCCAGCAGACATACCGACACCATCCCAGCAGACACACCAACACCATCCCAGCAGACACACCAACAACGTCCCAGCAGACAAGCCAACACCATCCCAGCAGACAAGCCAACAACGTCCCAGCAGACAAGCCAACAACATCCCAGCAGACAAGCCAACAACGTCCCAGCAGACAAGCCAACAACATCCCAGCAGACAAGCCAACACCATCCCAGCAGACACACCAACAACATCCCAGCAGACAAGCCAACAATGTCCCAGCAGACACAACAACAACATCCCAGCAGACAAGCCACCACCATCCCAGCAGACACACCAACTATGTCCCAGCAGACAAGCCAACACCTTCCCAGCAGACACACCGACAACATCCCAGCAGACACACCAACTATGTCCCAGCAGACAAGCCAACACCATCCCAGCAGACAAGCCAACAACGTCCCAGCAGACACACCAACAACGTCCCAGCAGACACACCAACAACACCATCCCAGCAGACACACCAACAACGTCTCAGCAGACAAGCCAACCCCATCCCAGCAGATACACCAACACCATCCCAGCAGACACACCAACAACGTCACAGCAGACAAGCCAACAACGTCCCAGCAGACACGCCAACACCATCCCAGCAGACAAGCCAACAACGTCCCAGCAGACACGCCAACACCATCCCAGCAGACAAGCCAACACCATCCCAGCAGACACAACCTCGAATGAGAGAGAGAGACCGAGGGTGTGCTAGCTGAGAAGCTGCCGTCTGCCTTACAGTAATGCTTGTTAAACTAGCGCCTCTGTTCTGGTCTTTATCTCTGTCTGGTATTAGCCTGGAGCCGTTCGGCTCTAGCCCTGGAATTAAAAGTTAAAGTTCCGCTCTGGTTCCCATGTACACACGTGGACAAAATTGTTGGTACCCCCCCGGTAAATGACAGAAAAACCCACAATGGTAACAGAAATAACTTCAATCTGACCAAAGTAATAATAAATACAAATTCTATTAAAATGAACAAATGAAAGTCAGACCTTGCTTTTCATCCATGCTTCAACTCCTGAAACAGGCCTGGACAGAAATGATGGTACCCCTGAACAATGTGACCAAAGGGACATGTTAATCAAGGTGTGTTCACCAATTAGCATCACAGGTGTCTACAGTCTTGTCAGGGGGCCTATATACAGGGCTACAGGTAGTCGCTGTGCTGTTTGGTGACAAGGTGTACCACACTCAACATGGACCAGAGGAAGCAAAGGACAGAGCTGTCTCAGGACATTAGAAAGAGAATGACAGACACGCATGTTAAAGGTGAAGGTTATAAGACCATCTCCAAGCAGCTTGATGTTCCCGTGATGTTCAGCTTGATGTTCTACAGCTGCATATTTTATTCAGAAATTTAAGATCCATGGGACTGTAACCCACCTCCCTGGGCGTGGACGCAGGAGGAGAACTGATGACAGATCAAAGAGACGGATAACACGAATGGTAACAAAAGAGCCCAGAAAAACTTCTAAAGAGATTAAAGGTGAACTTCAAGCTCAGGGAACATCAGTGTCAGATCGCACCATCCGTCCATGTTTGAGCCAAAGTGGACTTAATGGGAGACGACCAAGGAGGACACCATTGGTAAAAAAGCCAGACTGGAATTTGCCAAACTACATGTTGACAAGCTACAAAGCCTCTGGGAGAATGTCGTATGGACATATGAGACAAGACACATCAGCTCTGTGTTCACAGACAGAGAAATGAAGCATATCAAGAAAAGAACTGATCCGGCCTGATCCCTCTTGCTCGTGTTGTTACTCCCCGGTACGCATCTCTGCTCTCCCACTTTGGTTTTCCCCTTCGGTCTATCCCTTTAAACGTATCCCTCCTGTTCTGAAAGAGCTGCACTGGGCTGCCTGTATCTGTTAGAATAGATATTAAAGTTCTGCTGCTGGTCTGTAAGACTCTAAATTATCTAGAACCTGCTTACCTTACAGAACGTGTCTCTGTTTAGGTTCCAGCTCCTGATCTTAGATCTGCAGGTCCTGATCTTCTGTACACCTTCAGTACAGCACAGGAAACATGGAGAGGCTCTTTCAGTTCCTCTGCTTCTAAACTGTGGAGCTCAGTTCCAGCTTCTACTAGACAGTCGAGCTCAGAGCTCACTTTAATACAGACCTAAACCCGTATCTCTTTACCTCAGCGCTTAATTATAACTACATTAACATGGTGCTTAAGTGTGTGTGTGCGTACATGTGTATATGTATATATATATGTGTGTGTGTGTGTGTGTGTGTGTTCATGTGTATATGTATATATGTATGTAGGTGTGTATGTGTATGTGTATATGTATATATGTGTGTGTGTGTGTGTAGGTGTGTATGTGTGTGTATATGTATATATGTGTGTGTGTGTGTTCATGTGTATATGTATATATATGTGTATATGTATATGTGTGTGTGTGTGTGTGTGTGTGTGTGTGTGTGTGCATGTGTATATATACGTGTGTGTATGTGTATATGTATATATGTATATATGTGTATGTGTATATGGATGTATATATGTGTGTGTGTGTGTGTATGTGTGGATGTATATATGTGTGTGTGTGTGTAGGTGTATATGTGTATATATACGTGTGTGTATATGTATATATATATGTGTGTGTGTGTAGGTGTATATGTGTATATATACGTGTGTGTATATGTATATATATGTGTGTGTGTGTGTGTGTGTATGTGTGGATGTATATATGTGTGTGTGTATGTGTGTGTGTGTATGTGTGGATGTATATATGTGTGTGTGTATGTGTGTGTGTGTATGTGTGGATGTATATATGTGTGTGTGTATGTGTGTGTGTGTGTGTGTGTGTATGTGTGGATGTATATATGTGTGTGTGTGTGTGTGTGTGTGTGGTAAGCAGTAGTAGTGCACCCATTACTGAGGTCAACTGTCTGTAAATCACTTTGAGCTGCGAACAGTATGAAAGGTGCTCTCTATATAGATTATTATTATTATTATTATTATCATTATAATTATTAATATAATTATTATTATCGCACTTCAGATATCAGTATTCTGGGGTGTTTTCCAGGATCTCTGACTGCGCTTTAATATTCTGCCTATCAGGGATCAGTGACTGTGTGTGTGTGGTTGCATAGAGATTATATAACCTGCCATAAATGGCTGCCATCATTTTTCAGGCGGTGCTAACGGGGCTGCTAAAAGATCACCAGCACACGGCCCCTCCCAGCCCCACACCTGACTGAAAAGGTGATGCATTATTATCTGTTGCCGATGCTTACACACATTCCTCATGACCTCATCAATCGTTTTCATCTCTCTGTTTATTTCTGCAGTAGCTGTGTTGAGTGAGATCGCCAGTGTTCTGTACTGTACTCGGTACACAGGAGGTACTTCTTACCTGAGCACAGGTGCTGTTGGACCGTCCCCTCAGCAGTGATAGAGCGGACTGCCGGAGCTGAGGTCTGAAGATGAGGTGCCAGGGTGCGATTAAAGGACTGGCGTTCCTCGGCATTTCTTCAATTTGCCTGTATCCCGTATGGTATATGTTTTTTCCCAGACCTCAGGAGAGCTCAAGCGGAGGCAACAAAGTACAGGGGCCCACAGATGAAAGCCTCTTAAAGAAGCTGGAGGGACTCCAACAACAGGTCAATAAATTAGGTAAGAATGTTTAGGTGACCTGATCTGATTGAAGAAAAATCCATTTACACAGTTAATGTGTATTAATGTGTATTATTATTATTATTTTAATGTATTATTATCATTATGTAGAATGTGGTACTTCCTTTAACTAAACCGATTTAACTTTTCCACAAAATTGCCCTTTTTTAATACTGCAAACTGTTGGATATGTGCCAGGATTGAATATAATTAGAAATAATGGTTTATAATAATAGATTAATTATGTTTTGTTATAATAATAGATTAATAAAGTTATTTTCTAGA
Organism: Prochilodus magdalenae; assembly: GCA_024036415.1. Lineage (NCBI taxonomy): Eukaryota > Metazoa > Chordata > Actinopteri > Characiformes > Prochilodontidae > Prochilodus > Prochilodus magdalenae. The sequence continues at coordinate 34,770 of JAMWET010000723.1, forward strand.
TTCTACATTCAGCGTATGTGGTCATATTGATCAGGGATATGGTTGTTATGTCTAAATGATTTTGGAAATCCTCAAATGTAATAATGTACTGGTATAACGAGCTGCACGAGATGCAGGAACAGTTCAGCTGCTTGACTTCAGAAGGACACCCGCGGCATACGTACGAAATACACTCCATTCAACAAGCTGACAGATTTCACCTACCAGGAAATGAAGGCATATTTTAATCTCCATGGCTCAATCGTAGATGTCACGCCATGCCACCCCCCCACCCCCACCTGCCCAGTTTTTTAGAAATGTATTTCCTAGTTCCTCTGCTTTCATTTCTTCAGTTTAATTAGATTAGGAACTGCAAAAAAAGTAGATTAAGATTAGATTTACTTGTTTTAAGTGATTTTAGTAAATCCAATTTTTCACAAATTTTCTAAAACAACCAAATTATCGCCCAATATAGTGAGAAACTGTGTCTTACTAAAATCACCTAAAACAAGAATCAAAAGTCTAGGAACTGGTTAAATATCCTGATCGTATAAAATGTGTTAACTGGAGATTAGATCCTTTTACATGCCAGGCTATTGTGTGGATAGAGATTAGGATTATGTGACACTGTGAAAATAGAATAAGTAGCTTTAAGTCGTCTCTTCGGGGTCCCAGTAGCATAGGGGGTCATCAGCCACACCTGTTAAGATGAGCATTAGTGCACTCCACTCAGAGGGTCTACACTTCTTCATGTTGGATGGCATTGACTAATCAAATTGGGTCTTCCTTGGTTTGGAAAACACGATCTCCTAATTTCATGTTCAGTTCATGAAGTTCTGTCCTGGTCGGAGTTTGGTGTTTATAACTGCCTTTCCAAGTTCCATTTCTGCTGAAAGCCCTGAAGTAGCCACCCCTTTACAAAGTCCTTCCGCATATTCAGACCTGGTGGAGGTGTTCAGTAAAAGGTGTCCTCGGCACAGACCCTGTGATTGTCCCATTGATCCTATAGATGACCAAATTCCACCCAAATCTCGTGTATATCCACTTACCCACGCGGAGGGAAGCACTATGGAGGAATACATACATGAGGCATTAGCTCAAGGTTTCATCTGCCTGTCCACTTCCCCAGCTGCGGCCGGTTTCTTCTCTGGGAAGTAGGAGGACGGGGGTTTGAGACCTTGTATTGATTAGAGATCAGATCACCAAGCCTCATGCTTATCCGCTTCCATTGGTCCCTGTTGTTCTAGAACAATTAAGAGGCGCTACGGTCTGTACGAAACTTAATTTGTGCATCTCTTTTAATTTTATCTGTGTCAGAAATGGGGACGAATGTAAGACAGCCTTTCTTTCACCACTAGGGGCCACTACGAATACCTTATGATGCCATTCGGTCTTCAAAACGCCCCCGATTTTTCCAACCCTTCATACCCGTGGGGACATACTAAGTAAATTCGCCATAGTCTATATTACATACATATATGTATTCTGATTTATTCGCCAGATTTCAACATGCATGTCACCAACTTTTCTCGCTGTTTTGTTACGTTAAAGCAGCTGTTTACGTCGGCACCTCATTCAAATCTGATAGAACCACTTGTTGTAGAGGTGGACCCTCCAGCGTGGTGGTTGGGGCGGTTCTCTCCCAATACAGTGGCTCACCACGCAAGCTGTTTCCGGTCAATTACTCCTCACACAACTTGGCCCCCCGCGGAACGAAACTATGGTACAGCCTACCGGGAAATGTTAGCAATGAAATTAGCCCTGGAGGATTGAAGACACTGGCTCAAGGGTGCGGGTTAGCAGCCTGGTGCCTAACAACGTCCTCTCCTCCACAGCGGAGACTCTGGAGAGTCAGAAAAAAGAACACAGTGCAGCAGAGGAGCAGCCGAAGGAACCGAAGCCTCAGGAGAAGGTGGTTTATCGAAAGCTGTTCCCCAATTCCGTCCTTTTTGCAAACTGGGGTGACCATCTCCCAGAGGAGGAGCAGAAGGAGGCACAGAACCTCTTTGTGAATTACGGCTACAACGCATACCTCAGCGACAGACTGCCTCTGAACAGGGACCTGCCAGACACTCGAGGCCCCAAGTAAGGAAAACTGATTATTATCGTTCATGATTATTATCATTATTGATGTTGTTATTGTTTGTTTGTTTATTAATATTATTTTCAAAAATTAATTAAATAATTATAATATTTTTAAGCACCTATTCTTGCAAACCTGTCTCCATGCTACAGAAGTTCAGGGAGTCCATGTGGTGGTTATCTGGAGATCCTGACTTAAGAGGATTGTCTCATGACCAAGATGTTTTCTTGAGATTACAATGTGTGTTAATATCATTGACAAAGTTGTGATCTCGAGATAACAATTTAGATAATTATAACTACCTCATGATCTTGCTTACCTTCCATACCTTGCTGATATCACAATCCAGGCGGTTCTCCTCCGTGCCTTAATTGATTCTGGCCCAGAGTTTTTTCAACAGGGACACTGCCACCACCCTGAAGATCCCTATTCAGGTTCTAACTCTGGAGGGGCACCTAGCAGGGGCTGGACTTCTGACCCTGCAGATGGGTCCCCATATGGCGACCTTGGTGTTATACCTAACCTGCATTCCCCAGGTCCAACTTGTGCTGTGGTCCTCATGGTTGGCACAACACAACCCTTGCATTGATTGGGCCGGTCGCTAGTGACCTGGGGTCCACAGTAAAAGGGGCCAAGCTTATGCCAGAAGTACTCCTGCCGCTCTGAGGGGTCAGCAGCATGACCGCTAGGCACGGGCCTCTCAGGGGTTCCTGTGGAGTACTAGCGGTCTTTTGCACTGACTCACAAAACCCCAGGATGTTTCTGTTGGACCGCAGAGGCCCAGCAGGCATTTCAGGAGCTCACATGGTGCCTGATCACCACACCAGTTCTCCAACTACCTGACCCCAGGGTATCGTTCAGCGATAAGGTGGACCCTACAGAGCCCACATCTGCACCCTGGACATGTTGGGGACTTGGTCTTGGTTGACCTGTTGGAGGAGTGGCGGCACAGACTGGGAGGGGGCCAAACATCTGTTTGTGGCATGGTTGGATCTCAAAAACCTAGCATACATCAAATAAGTCAAGCGCCTCAACCCACGTCAGGTTGGCATGGTGACTGGGTCGTATGGCTCCTCCTGACCTCCCCTCCTCCATAGAAACATAAGGTTTGGGATGCTGCTTATGCAATATGTGCGGCAGCAGCTGCTGTGCAGCTTACTTGCACACCGGCTTCCTGCATTGGATCCCACATCTCCCTGGACTAACTTTAGGGGCTTCAGCCCTCCTGGACCTCCCTTCATAGAATACAGCGGAACAAACTTATGCTGTGAGGGTTCAGCTTTACTTGGACCTCACGATCCGCGGCTATGGGCTTAAACTAGCAGTCCAAATAACTCCAGGCACCCCCAGCAACGCCCCGAAAACTCCAACCCCCAGAACGCCCCGAGCTGATTACCCAAGCTGCACCTGATGCACCGGCTATATAAGCCTCCACCAAGCAGCTGAAGAACTGCTACACCTTTGTAGACGGGTTGGGGTTCGATCTTTGCCTCAGACAAGCTTACATAAAACACTTCAAGTTTCAGGTTTCAGGGTTATTTGCCATTTGCACAACATGTCAGGACATTTATGCATTGAAATGTATGTGGTGAGACTCAGGTTGACACTCCACAGCAGGACAAATTTTTATATATACTAAACATTACAATGAAGAGATATAAAAGAGTTATATTAAATAAATACAAAATACACAAAATATACACACAATACAGAATATAGAAAGAGGGATCTGTAGAAATTCAGTGGGTCCAGTCAGATGTTCTAGTGTACAGGGGGAGCTATCTTCATTGTATACTGTGTCCCATCATGCACCGCAGCCTCACCATAGCATCAGCCTGCTTCAGTCAGAGATAATAGCAGCGGGTAACACTGTGGAGCTAAACGCAGCCCACGCCGAGTATAAGTGTGGGTGTAGTGATTGTAGTGGGGTGTGTGTTCATCAGAATGAGCCTCAGAAAGTTAAATATACAGGTCTGAAGATAAATAAAAGATGAACTCGCTTTAGAGGATCAGTTTTAGAGTGAAATAGCCGAGGGGAGCTAACAGCTAGGCTAACCGTATTTCAGGTGAACTGAGCAGTGTTAGCAGCAGCTAGCTCTAAACAGTGGATATAATAATAACACTCTCTGAGGTAAACGCAGCCCACGCCGTGTATAAGTGTGGGTGTAGTGATTGTAGTGGGGTGTGTGTTCATCAGAATGAGCCTCAGAAAGTTCAATATACAGGTCTGAAGATTAATAAAAGATGAACTCGCTTTAGAGGATCAGTTTTAGAGTGAAACAGCCGAGGGGAGCTAACAGCTAGGCTAACCGTATTTCAGGTGAACTGAGCAGTGTTAGCAGCAGCTAGCTCTAAACAGTGGATATAATAATAACATCTCTGAGGTAAATGTGGGTGTAGTGATTGTAGTGTTCATCAGAATGAGCCTCAGAAAGTTAAATATACAGGTCTGAATATTAATAAAAGATGAACTCGCTTTAGAGGATTAGTTTTAGAGTAAAACAGCCGAGGGGAGCTAACAGCTAGGCTAGCCGTATCTCAGATGAACTGAGCAGCGTTAGCAGCAGCTAGCTCTAAACAGTGGATACAGTAATAACATCTCTGAGGTAAATGTGGGTGTAGTGATTGTAGTGTTCATCAGAATGAGCCTCAGAAAGTTAAATATACAGGTCTGAAGATTAATAAAAGATGAACTCGCTTTAGAGGATCAGTTTTAGAGTGAACTAGCCGAGGGGAGCTAACAGCTAGGCTAATTGTATCTCAGGTGAACTGAGCAGCGTTAGCAGCAGCTAGCTCTAAACAGTGGATACAGTAATAACAGCTCTGAGGTAAATGTGAGGTAACTGGTCATGTGACTGTATTAGTATACTACACTGTAGGTCAGAACTTGTTACTGTACTATTTACCACACACAGGGGGCGTATACAGTGTGTAGTACATACTACTGTAGCATGCAGCAGTGGTGAACAGTATGGAAGTAATTGTAGTAAGTTACTTAAGTATTTTTTTGTGTATCTGTACTTCACTGAAGTATTTACATTTACATTATGAAGAAAATGACCATAAAACGTTTTGACAATGTTATCTTACAATACAGTGGCTTTTTAACATAGAAAATACATTCATGGGCTGCTATGGTCGCTAGTCAGCCATCTTGCAGATGATTCGCAAGGCATTCTGGGAATTTTCTCATAACACTCTGTTTTGTGTTTGTCCCGTTTGAAGGACCGTGTAGGCCTAACACTGAGGGATGAAATATTATGCCACATAATCTCATTATCGGATAAGTAATATATCAGTAAGATGTTCAGTCCCATCTACTGAACCTGATGGTTCTGTTTCTGGTTCCTCAGATGTGCTACCAAGGTTTACCCGAAGGAGCTCCCCACAGTCACTGTGGTTCTGATCTACATGGACGAAGCTCTGTCTGTCATAAAGAGAGCCATCCGCAGCGTCATCGACAGAACGCCTGCTCACCTGCTGAAGGAGATCGTCCTGGTGGACGACTACAGCACTAACGGTCTGTAGTCTAACTGTCACTCACAGGTCATGTGATCATGAACAATAGGAGCTGTGTGTTTGAGCTGCTGCGGGTCCAGGTGACGCCCTGGCTGCACCTCAGTGCTGGATCTGATCTGAAAGAGCTCAGTCTGTGTCTAATCTGAAGCTTTCCCTCCGTAGAGGACCTCAAGGAGAAGCTTGATGAGTATATCGTCTTGATTCATCAGGAGAAGCCGGGTTTAATTAAGAGGGTGAGACACAAACAGCGACTGGGTCTGGCGCAAGCACGCATTTCAGGACATGAGGCAGCTATTGCTGACGTTGTGGCCATTCTGGATGCCCACATTGAAGTGCACGAACTATGGTAAATGTACTTCCTGTAGTTCTGTTATAGAGAAACTTACCAACCCGTTCTTTTACGGTGGTGGTGGTGGTGGGAACCAGGGGTCACCATGTCTACAACACACACATAGCCATGGTATTACTATCTAAACCCGCCAGTGAACGTGTAATGGTGAACATGTTATGTAGTGGTTCATTAAAACGGTTTTCTATGTAGCTTCACCATTTTTATAAACAAACTGAAACAGAAAGACATTTCAGGACAAAACCGTATCTACCAGCGATCATATAACTGTCTCTCTAGCTTTGGCATTTCATTTAGTATAATAACCTGATGCAGTTCAGGTCCATCACATGCTTGGCTGGGCTCATGGCTGGCAAACGTGCATGCGTGATCATTTCTCAGAACTCCCCAGAATGCTCCATTTTTGGGCCTAACAGCACGATGCCATATCCTGCAGGAGTATCCCATCATTATTGGGCTACATGAAGTCCAAGAAGTTTGGCAAATAGACACCATTCAGTAAAACATAGCAGGCACCGGTCAGTGACGTGCTTAGGGGGACCAGTGGACCCAACCCATGCCATGAGAACGCACGCCACACCAATATGGAACCTCAAACAGCCTGCACAGAGCCTTGTTGACAACCGGGGTCCACGCTTGAATGATCTAACCGGGAGCAGCACCTCCAACATGACTGATTAGAGGTTAGAATATGCCGTCAGGGCAGCAGACCTACTTCTACATCCTCTCAGGTTGGACTGATTCCACTCCAACAGGTACACAGTAGTATTGCGAGACAGGACAGGCTGGGGCTAGCTGGTTAGCATGCTAATTCAGTAGGTAGCTCTGATACATCATACATAGACACCGTTGCAGCTGCAATTTCTTCACAGTCTGTTGAGAAATGTAGTTCATTGATCAGAGTTTCATCTCTCTGATTTCAGGGTAGAACCGCTGCTGGCTAGAATCAAAGCCGACAGGACGGTGGTGCTGTCTCCGGTGTTTGACAGTGTGCACTTTGACACCCTCGCTGTGACTCCATACCCTGCGAACGCTCAAGGTTTCGACTGGCAGCTCTGGTGCATATACGAGTCCTTTAGGCCAGAGTGGTACGCACTTAACGATGACTCAGAGCCGGGAAAGTAAGTGGCACTCAGTCGATAGCATCACTTATAAACATGAAACATCCTCTGGAAGTCTGGAGCTGGTAATACTGCAAACAATGGTTTGACCAAAAATCTAATTTACACAATTAGCTTCCACCTGAAAAGTAGCCCATCAGCCCAAGACCAGATGTTTTGTTAGCATCGTTAATTATTATTCTTCTTAATTTGCTTTGATTAACAAACCTTCTTCTTGTTCCCTTGCCTCTCTAATCTCGTTTGCATTTTGTATGTCTCTATTCCTGTGGTCGTGTAACGACCTCCAATGGTCAGCCTACTACATTTACATTTAAGGCATTTAGCAGACACTCTTATCCAGAGAGGCTTACAACCGTGCTTAGTGTTCTGTTGGATAATATTTTCCAGTTACTATAGGAGGGTTAGAGTCTAAATAAGAAGGTTATAGTCTAAATAAGAAGGGTAGAGTCTAAATAAGAAGGGTAGAGTCTAAATAAGAAGGGCAGAGTCTAAATAAGAAGAGTAGAGTCTAAATAAGAAGGGTAGAGTCTAAATAAGTAGGGGGTAGTGTCTAAATAAGACGAGTAGAGTCTAAATAAGAAGAGTAGAGTCTAAATAAAAAGAGTAGGGTCTAAATAAGAAGGGTAGAGTCTAAATAAGAAGGGTGGAGTCTAAATAAGAAAAGTAGAGTCTAAATAAGAAGAGTAGAGTCTAAATAAGAAGAGTAGGGTCTAAATAAGAAGGGTAGAGTCTAAATAAGAAAAGTAGAGTCTAAATAAGAAGAGTAGGGTCTAAATAAGAAGGGTAGAGTCTAAATAAGAAAAGTAGAGTCTAAATAAGAAGAGTAGAGTCTAAATAAGATGGGTAGAGTCTAAATAAAAAGAGTAGGGTCTAAATAAGAAGGGTAGAGTCTAAATAAGAAGGGTGGAGTCTAAATAAGAAAAGTAGAGTCTAAATAAGAAGGGTAGAGTCTAAATAAGAAGGGTAGAGTCTAAATAAGTAGGGGGTAGTGTCTAAATAAGAAGAGTAGAGTCTAAATAAGAAGAGTAGGGTCTAAATAAGAAGAGTAGGGTCTAAATAAGAAGGGTAGGGTCTAAATAAGAAGGGTAGGGTCTAAATAAGAAAAGTAGAGTCTAAATATGTAAAGTAGAGTCTAAATAAGAAAAGTAGAGTCTAAATAAGAAGAGTAGAGTCTAAATAAGAAGGATGGAGTCTAAATAAGAAAAGTAGAGTCTAAATAAGAAGAGTAGAGTCTAAATACGAAGAGTAGAGTCTAAATACGAAGAGTAGAGTCTAAATAAGAAGAGTAGGGTCTAAATAAGAAGGTTAGAGTCTAAATAAGAAGAGTAGAGTCTAAATAAGAAGGTTAGAGTCTAAATAAGAAGGTTGGAGTCTAAATAAGAAGGGTAGAGTCTAAATAAGAAGATTAGAGTCTAAATAAGAAGGTTAGAGTCTAAATAAGAAGGGTAGAGTCTAAATAAGTAGGGGGTAGTGTCTAAATAAGAAGAGTAGGGTCTAAATAAGAAGGGTAGAGTCTAAATAAGAAGAGTAGAGTCTAAATAAGAAGGGTGGAGTCTAAATAAGAAGAGTAGAGTCTAAATAAGAAAAGTAGAGTCTAAATAAGAAGAGTAGAGTCTAAATAAGAAGAGTAAGGTCTAAATAAGAAGAGTAGAGTCTAAATAAGAAGAGTAGGGTCTAAATAAGAAGAGTAGAGTCTAAATAAGAAGAGTAGGGTCTAAATAAGAAGGGTAGAGTCTAAATAAGAAGAGTAGAGTCTAAATAAGAATGTTGGAGTCTAAATAAGAAGGGTAGAGTCTAAATAAGAAGATTAGAGTCTAAATAAGAAGGGTAGAGTCTAAATAAGTAGGGGGTAGTGTCTAAATAAGAAGAGTAGAGTCTAAATAAGAAGGTTAGAGTCTAAATAAGAAGGTTAGAGTAAATAAGAAGGGTAGAGTCTAAATAAAAAGGTTAGAGTCTAAATAAGACGGGTAGAGTCTAAATAAGAAGGTTAGAGTCTAAATAAGATGGGTAGAGTCTAAATAAGAAGGGTAGAGTCTAAATAAGAAGGTTAGAGTCTAAATAAGAAGAGTAGAGTCTAAATAAGAAGGTTAGAGTCTAAATAAGAAGGGTAGAGTCTAAATAAGAAGAGTAGAGTCTAAATAAGAAGGGTAGAGTCTAAATAAGAAGAGTAGAGTCTAAATAAGAAGGGTAGAGTCTAAATAAGAAGGGTAGAGTCTAAATAACAAGAGTAGAGTCTAAATAAGAAGGGTAGAGTCTAAATAAGAAGGGTAGAGTCTAAATAACAAGAGTAGAGTCTAAATAAGAAGGGTAGAGTCTAAATAACAAGAGTAGAGTCTAGGAGAAAGTGGAGACTTTGTAGAGGACTGTACATCTGGTTATCCATAGCTCCCCAGTCTAGCAATGCCATGTGTTCTAGAGATATCTCAGAGACATCCTGGCTCCTAATTGGGGAGACTAAATTCCTGGGTGCGCCTTAAAACCTTTATTTCAATTACAAAAGTAGAGGCAGTCGGCTATCGGGGGTGTGTGTGTGTGTGGGGGGGGTCGGGGGGTCTGGGTCGTTTACACAATGGGACAACAAGAAGGTGTGGTGTACACGGTTAACCCTATAAGTCCATGGTGTTGTAATCTTTAGACCTGCTTGGTACGGAGACGCACATATTGCGCTTTTTTTCCTCGACCAAGTCTCCACTGCTGTTCTTCAAGTAACCAACTGTGTTGCCAGCAGAAGTCAGGAGTATATTGCATAGTTGGCAATGAAGTCAGATTTTGTGCCTGGGTAGCCTACAGCAGTTAACACTACATGTGCCATCCTCTGTCCCATAATTCAATTGTGTCATTCTAATTGTGAATGTGAAGTTCATTTTGAAGTGTGTGCCAACAAGTTAGTGCCAATTAAATAAAAGGCCCCTGTTTTCCTCCGGGACTACAAGTCCAAACCTGCCAACCCTGGGAAAAGAAGCGCAGCACAGATGGGTAATACTCTCGTGTTCACATATTCTGCTTGCAGCTGCCTTCTGCTAAACACCACCAGTTGTGAAGTCGGAATTTTCTTTGCGGCTCCATTGAAAACAATGGAAAATCTGGTTCCTACTACAAACCTGACCGCAGCATGCATCAGTTCAGCACTGATGATACTGATTACTGAGCTCTGAGAACTGCGCCTTTAGATGAGCTAATGCTAAAGCTAACACTTAAATAAACACTGAAGCTAGTCAGGACCAGGTCGGATTGGAAATCAGAGTATGCTGTTTTCATTGCCATCTGAAAAAAGAGATACCTGCAGAAATCCAGTTATGAATGGATTATTGAGTGTGTGTAAACTGCTTAGCGCTCTGTTAGCTTCTCCCCTACAGCTAATTTCGTGTACACGTCATGTCTGATGGGCTTATATGTAATGAGGCGCATAAAACTGCATATAAAACTTAATTAATGTGACATTAAGCCAGTCTGTGGCTTTACTAGACAACACTGCTAATGATAAATGTCAGGCTAATGCTGCTTCATTATCATGGTGTAACCCAACTACAAAGGAAACGCCAGTGTGCTGTTTCAGGCCCATAGGCATCACTTTGGTTCTGTACCACATGACTGTGAGACTAGTGATGATACCCAGTGTTACTGTGGACTCGTTTCTGCTGTCAGGAGCCCATCCGTCATGGGGATCCTCGTGGCTGATCGGTTATTCCTGGGAGAGATCGGAGGACTGGACAAAGGAATGGAAGTCTACGGAGGCGAGAACGTAGAGCTGGGAATACGGGTTGGTGATCACACCTGTCTCGACTCCACAATACAAGCACGTTAAAAGTCCTGACTCTGGTAAATCTGACCACTGCATTGCTGCAGGTTTGGACCTGTGGAGGAAGCATTGAGGTGGTGCCGTGCTCCCGGATCGCCCACATAGAGCGGAGACATAAGCCCTACGCGCTAGACTTGAGCGTGCCAATGAGAAGAAATGCTCTGAGGGTGGCTGAAGTCTGGATGGATGAACATAAAACCAACGTCCTTGTGAGCTGGAATCTCCCCTTGAAGGTTTGTAACTGTGAGACCTGAGCATGCTGTGCTGTTGCTGTGTTGCTGTTAAGGCCTGGTTTTCCACAAGGGTTAGGAATGTGGTTATGGGAATTTCTGACCATTCTTCCAGAAGTCTGTGTGGTCAGACACTGGTGTTGGGTGAGAAGGCCTGGCTCTCAGTCTCCACTCTAATCATCCCAAAGATGTTCTATCGGGTTGAGTTCAGGACTCTGTGCAGGCCAGTCCAGTTCCTCCACACCAGACTCGCTCATCCATGTCTTTATGGCTCTTGCTTTGGCAATTGCCCAACCCAGACTCGTTCATTGGATGGCCAGACAGGATTGCCAGAGTCTGATTGGTCACTCCAGAGAACATGACCCCACTACTCTAGAGTCCAATGCCGGCTCTTTACACCACTGCATTTAACGCTTTGCATTCTGGGCTCTAGGTACATTAACACTGTGGAAAGGACCTGTCCCATGGTGGAGTCTACATTATGATTGTTTCTATTTGTTGCTCTTCAGGATCATGGGATTGAGATAGGGGACGTGACGGAGAGGAAGAAGCTGAGGGAGAAACTAAAATGTAAGCCCTTCAAGTGGTACATGGACAACGTCTATCCTCAGCTGGACACCTGGGAGGACCTGGTCGCCTATGGAGTTGTAAGTAGCATTTCACCGTTCTACATACACTTTATTGCCAAAAGTATTCGCTCGTCAGCCGTCACACGCACTTGAGTGACATCCCATTCTTTACAGCTATAACAGCTTCGAGGCTGGGAAGTCTTTCCACAAGGTTTAGGAATGTGTTTATGGGAATTTCTGACCATTCTTCCTGAAGCACATTTGAGAGGTCAGTCTCCACTGATCTATAGTCCAGGGGCGGAGCTTTACACCACCGCATTCCACACTCTGCACTGCGCTTGGTGATGTAAGGCTTGGATGCAGCTGCTCGCCATGGAAACCCATTCCATGAAGCTCTACACACTGTTCCTGAGCTGATCTGAAGGACACATGAAGTTTGGAGGTCTGTAGTGATGGACTCTGTAGAAAGTTGGTGACCTCTGTGCACTATGACCCTCAGCATCCGCTGACCCTGCTCTGTCATTGTACGTGTCCTACCACTTCCTGTCTTAACTGCTGTTGTTCCCACTCCCACTGTGTTCTAATCCCACTGACAGTGGACTGTGGAATATTTAGTAGGGAGGAAATTTCATGACTGGCATCCTATACCGGTACCACGCTGGACTTCACTGAGCTCCTGAGAGCGACCCATTCTCTTACTAGTGTCTGTAGGAGCAGTCTGCATGACTAGGTGCTTGGTTTTATACACCTGTGGACATGGAAGTTACTGGAACACGTGAATTCAATGATTTGGATGGGGGAGTGAATACTTTTGGTAATATCGTTTATTTCATACATGACGAAAGAGGCTGGTCTACATGCATACCGCCAAAACTCTAGACAGGGCTCTTTAATGCTTGATTGGTTCCACATGACAGCTATGGACTCACCTCTCTTTGGTACATCCTTGATAGGTACGGAATGATCTATCAGAGAATGACTGCCTTGATCAGGGTCCTGTTCCAGGGAGCATTCCAATTATGTACCCGTGCCATATCTATGGCCCTCAGGTACGTGTTCTAACAGCTCCACCACCACAGTTTTACACAGCTGGGTGGCTGATAGGACTAATTGGGATTTATTTGTAATAAACACACATGGTTCAGTGCTGATATCATCCACAACTGTCCCCTTAATAATCTCAGTAGGAGGAATATCCATCATGTAGCCCTTCCCGGCTACAATGAGATTAACGCTTGATGCTGCAGTGTCCGATGGTGTTTTGTTTCTGTTGTACACAGAGGTGCTACTACAGGCTGAGTGGGGAGATGTACATTGGAGGTATCAGCTCTCACAAGTACCACAATAACCGCTGCCTGGTGGATCCTGGTGAGGGACAAACACCTGGACTGCATGACTGTAAAATGGCCAAGGAGAGAAAATTTCACATGTACTGGGAATTTAAACAGGTAAATCTACTGACCGTGGTGTTCTCCTGCACTGTACCATTTACTGTAGCTCTAGCTCAACACACCAGATTCAGCTGATTGTAGAACTACAGAGTGCTTCCTGAACAGAGGGACTGCGTCAGCATTTGGTTCACTGTTGTTAGTGAGCTGGATAGACAAATAGGCAGACAGACAGACAGAGGCACCGGAAGGATGGCTGGTGAGGGGACTGGAAGGACGGCAGGTGAGGGGACTGGAAGGACGGCTGGTGAGGGGACTGGACGGACGGCTGGTGAGGGGACTGGACGGACGGCTGGTGAGGGAACTAGAAGTATGGCTGGTCAGGGAACTAGAAGGATGGCTGGTGAGGAGACTTGAAGGATGGCTGGTGAGGGAACTGGAAGGGACAGAGTTTGCATGAGCAGCTGCCACGTCCTGGACAGCTGAGGGCCAAGCAACCACACCTGCTGCCCGAGCAACTGAGGAGACTGTAGGCTGTGGTGGATGAAGTGTCCAGAAGCTTGGCGCCGGCTGGAAGGTCTACAGGCTCAGTATTGACGGGAGCCAGCAGCTGGCAGGACGGGAGCAGCCTGAGGGTTCTACAATTTGGCAGTGGCAGCAGCAGCCAGACGGTTCTGAAGATCGGCAGCAGCGGGCTCCGTTTCCAGAACCAAGGTCGGACTGGCTGGAGACACAAAGGTTGGGACCTGAGCCCCTTGATGCCCCCACCCTGAATACTGGTTGGCGGAGACGTTGGCAGCCTGTTTATCCTCACTAGGTTGGAGAGGGGAGTTTTTCTGCCACTACCGAAATCACTCTTCTCTGAAAGGTGCAAACACTCGCCCCACAGCGAAGTGGAAGCCTGTGGCATGATAGAAACTTTGGGGTGGCATCTGGAGTAGCCTTGGTGGTGGTGTTGGTGCGCTGGGTTCCCACTTTAGCATTGCTTAAGCACTCTGATTCATAAGGTTTCTCTCTCTGCTTCACCTGCAGGGTCAGGAAATAAGGAACAAAGACACAAACCGGTGTCTTGAGGTTTCCCAGGGACAGGATTCCGAGTTCCAGCTGGTCATTAAGACGTGCAGTGGACAGCACTGGAAGATAGACCAAGTCATCAGAGACTTCTAATCAGCCCAAAACGGAATGTCCTACCAGTGAGATCTGTGTGGGACATCAGAACTAGTGACTCCTTACTGGTCCTGTTGTTACAATACTGTTGTTGTATTGGTTTTAAATGAACTAACATGTAACTGTTTGGTGCTAGAAGTGACGCACAAGTTTTCCAGAGCCAAGGATACAGGGATGTAGCCAAAATCAAAGAATCCAAGATGCTGTTGACCCTCAGTGATGGTGATCCGATCACTAAGAGTTAAAAGAGAAACCTGACTCGGTTACACCGAGCCACACTTTGATGGGATCTACGCCACTTCATAACAGCAGAAGGAAGAGTGAGCGGACGACCCGACACGATGGAATTCCAGTAGTAGTGAAATCACCATGAAGTCACCAATGTAGTCACAACCAGAACGAAGTAAGAGCCGTCTTTACTGGGTAACCCCGTTGTGATGTATTGATATTACATGTAGTGCCACGCCACACCACCAGGTGGCGCCTCGTACCCTCAATATGTTTTGGTAGTGCTGCAGAATAAATCCAGTATGTTAGCACCCAGTTAAGAGTAAGATTGTGTTATTGTGTGCTCCCTTCTCGGATCGGAATATAACACCCGTCCACAGACGTTTCCCTCCAGGAGGACTGAAAGTGTTTTTCGGTTTTCATGAAGAACATATTGTTTTGGTTTTGATGCTCATCTCTGTTTACTGCAGCCCTTATATGAAGAATATTACCGAGAGCCTAGAGCGAAGTTGTCTGTAGCATGAGTCGTGTATTCAGGTGCTTAAAGGAATGGTTTGGGAATAAAATGAGAGTTGTTAAATTTACAAACGAGGTATTAAGGCACATAAACAATGGCGTGAGTTGTTAATGTCCCCAGGGCGTCTATTAAAGAAGGTTGTTGTTGTGATGCCAGAAACACCGGTATGACGAACAGAATGAAGCCGATGGCGGTTTGGCACAAAAGTGCAATGCTGTGCAATATACACTCCACACCGTATACACACAATACATAGAGACACTGTACAATACACACTCTACACAGTATACACCACCACTCCACATATACACAATACATACACACACACACACACACTGTACAATATATACCCTCTACACAGTATACACCATATACACCACCACTCCACATATACACAAAACATACACACACCGTACAATATACCCTCTACACAGTATACACCATATACACAATACATACACACACCGTACAATATACCCTCTACACAGTATACACCACCACTCCACATATACACAATACATACACACACACACACTGTACAGTATACACTCTACACAGTATACACCATATACACAATACATACAGACCACCGTACAATACAACACTCTACACAGTAACACCATATACACACCGACTCCACATATACACAATACTACAAACACTGTACAGTATACACCATATACACCACCACTCCACTTATACACAACACATACAGACACAGTACAATATACACTCTACACAGTATACACCACATACACAACCACTCCATATATACACACACACAATACATACAGACACTGTACAGTATACACTCTACACAGTATACACCATATACACAACCACTACGCATATACACAATACATACACACACTGTACAATATACACTCTACACAGTATACACCAATATGCCACCACTCCACATATACACAATACATACACACTGTACAATATACACTCTACACAGTATACACCATATACACAACCACTCCACATATACACAATACATACAAACACCGTACAGTATACACTCTACACAGTATACGCCATATACACACCGACTCCACATATACACAATACATACAAACACCGTACAGTATACACTCTACACAGTATACGCCATATACACAACCACTCCACATATACACAATACATACACACTGTACAATATACGCTCTACACAGTATACACCATATACACAACCACTCCACATATACACAATACATACAAACACCGTACAATATACACTCTACACAGTATACGCCATATACACACCGACTCCACATATACACAATACATACAAACACCGTACAATATACGCTCTACACAGTATACACCATATACACAACCACTCCACATATACACAATACATACAAACACCGTACAATATACACTCTACACAGTATACGCCATATACACACCGACTCCACATATACACAATACATACAAACACCGTACAGTATACACTCTACACAGTATACGCCATATACACAACCACTCCACATATACACAATACATACAAACACCGTACAGTATACACTCTACACAGTATACGCCATATACACAACCACTACGCATATACACAATACATACACACACCGTACAGTATACACCATATACACCACCACTCCACATATACACTATATATACTCACTGTGCAATATACACTCTACACCATCAATATACACGACACCGATCACGTGTACACCTCTGATATGCGAGGGTTGAGTAGTTCGTGGACGTATGGAGGATCACATAAGTACTGAGTATTCGACATTGTGTGTGTTCATTATGTGTGTGTGTTCAAGAGTTCAACAGTCCTGATCGGTCTGCGTGTCAGACAGCGTCGAGCGCTGTAATGGCTTGTGGGAAGAAGCTCCTGCTGAGTCTGCAGTCCTGCACCGCATGCTGCGGTAGCGTTTGCCAGAGGGCAGCAGTCTGAACAGTCCATGAGCTGGGCGGGTGGGATCGCTGACCATCTTGGTGGCTCTGCTGTGGTACCGTGACAGGTACAGATCTAGTACGGGTGGACGTGATTTTATTACGCCAATAAAATCTAACAGACAGCTACATAACAGTTTCCTATTTATTCATCAGGTTTGTATGTGTATGATGTTCAGCTGTCTACATATGTCAGTAATGTTATTGTTTTCCTACACTGAGTTTTGGCCCGGAGGCTGTAATAAAATATTGTATGTTTGTATTTATTAACACTTTACTGTGAGAGCTACTTCACATTCTCTCTGTGTCTTCATGCCTCTCTGTCTGTCTGCTGCAGTTTGTCCCCCTTCATTAAATATGACAAGCGTCAGCAAATAGCTGGACAAGGCTTTGAAATCATGACTCACAAGTACCAAACGTGTGAGGTATGCGTTACGCATGGATGCCCCAACGTCAGGGATCGCACTGACACTGTCATTACCTGTGTGTCTGAGGAGAAGAGTGTAGCAGCGGTCTGGCGCTCCAGCAGAGCATGAGATACTACTTTTACTAGGAGGATCCAGGGCAAAGGCGCTTGAGCACCACTAGGGGTCTCTCTGTGCACATGCCTGCCTACTAATTTCACTAAACTGACATCAGACTACTGATAATACAAACATACACTAGAGTGTCCATTGTTCTCTTTTTAAATATCGCAAGAATGAACTTCCCTAGCTGCCTCCCAGCTGACATGGCTGTCTTGTTCTCATCCAGGGCAAAGGCGCTTGAGCACCACTAGGGGTCTCTCTGTGCACACCTGAGAGTACTAATTTCACTAACTGACTGACAGAGTTACACAGAACTTCTCTTTTTGGATTCGCCATAACTCTTCCCTAGCATGTCCCTACTGGCTTGGGGAGTTTCTCTCCAACACTGACGGTATGAATGAGTTATTTTTCACCCACTAGAGGGTCCGTAGGCTTCTGAAAACGTGTGAATTTCATTTTACTGAAAGAAAAAAAAAAAAAGATCAACACCGGTCTCAAGCAGTACAACACACCTCTCTATACACCTCACATGAGCTACTGTATACATTTCGGATGGGAAGCTGGAACTCGGACAGGCTGTAATATTGATCACCATAAATAAGATGAAAAGATATGTGGACACTTTAGATGGCGTCCAAACAAAACACTAGGAGGAGACGATTAGCTAGATTGTTGAATTGGGTCCGTTATTATTAATTAAAGATCTTAA
Source organism: Prochilodus magdalenae (assembly GCA_024036415.1). NCBI lineage: Eukaryota > Metazoa > Chordata > Actinopteri > Characiformes > Prochilodontidae > Prochilodus > Prochilodus magdalenae. The sequence continues at coordinate 52,893 of JAMWET010000723.1, forward strand.
ATAATAAATAAAATACACATACACATACATATATATATATATATATATATATATATATATATATATATATATATATATATACACACACACACACACAACAATGTCGTTAGTAATTTCCTCATTGACAAAATTATTCAACCCCTTAGTCATATACATCATTAGTACTTAGTACAACTCCCTTTGGCAGTAATAACGTCCCTCAGACATGAAACATAGCTTGACAAGTTTCTTGCAGCGATCTAAAGGTATCTTAGCCCATTCCTCATTGGCAAAGGCCTCCAGTTCATTGACATTCTTGGGCTTGCAACTGCAACTGCCTTCTTCAAGTTCCACCAGAGATGTTCTATGGGATTTAAGTCAGGTGACTTTGATGGCCACTCCAGAATCTTCCAACCTTCTTCTGCAACCGAGCCCTGGTAGAATTTGAGGTATGCTTGGGATCATTGTCTTGGAAGGTCCAGCGTCTCCCAAGCTTCAGCTTTGTCACTGACTGCACGACATTTTCACCCAAGATCTCCTGGTATGCACCATCCTTCAGTAGTTGGACTACATGTGCAACCTCTGTAGGGTCCAGGCACCGCACCATGGTACCAGTAGTGGCGCTGACCCAAGTCAACTGCAGAACCAGTGAAGAATCAGTGGGAAAAGATGAGGGGGGGCAAAATGTCAATGACCTCGTCCTTTTAACCCATTCCTGTTTTGGGGGGGTGTCTCATTGTTGCTCCTCTACTGCACCTCGTGTTAATTTCATTAACACCAAAGCTGAAGGTGCTCTGAAGGGGTTCTGGTGGTGTTCTGAGGGTGCTCTGGTGGTGTTCTGAGGGTGTTCTGACGGGGCTCTGAGGGTGTTCTGACGGGGCTCTGAGGGTGCTCTGAGGGTGCTCTGAAGGGGCTCTGATTGTGTTCTGAAGGTGCTCTGGTGGTGTTCTGATGGGGTTCTGAGGGGGTTCTGAAGGTGCTCTAATAACACACTACAGTAACATGTAAACTCATGTCATTTAACCATAAGCACATCCCACTAATTAATGTACAGGCCATACAGTCCAACAGGGCGACCAGGACTTTCCAGCAGCCTGTATGTTCACCCAGCACTGTTCACCTTCACACACAGGTTTGGCCTAAACCCACACATTCACAGCGGAAGAGCTTCTAACAGTACATTCTCTACTCTGTAAGCTCCAGTTTTACAGGCTACACCTACAACCACAACGCTTCATAGAAGACGAGAGGCTATGGTGACCTGGTGGAGGAGGATCATCTGGGTTCCCCCAAGCTGGATCCACGCTAACTGATTTTCGGAGTATTGTCTAAACCTGAAAGCATGCGTGCAGTTCCTTCCTCTTCTCTGTACCTCTGCTTTCACATCCTCCTTTTTTCTCAGTGCTCTGTGGAGCGTCAGACGTCAAGCCTGACACGGCAGGAAACCGAGTTCTTCGGTTCTGTCTTAGGTTTACACAGCACTCAGCAATCCGTCCGTATGCTAACCGGCCCTCACAGACCTGGTTTGTAGAGACACAGTTATGGCCTGTAGTGGACTAAATGCTTTGACTATTGAAGTTGAGTCTAAACACTGTGTCCACTCACTGTCCACTCTATTAGACACTCCTACCTTGCTGGTCCACCTTGTAGATGGACAGTCAGAGACGACAGCTTATCTGCTGCTGCACAGTGCAGTGTTGGTCATACTCTAGTTCTTCATCAGTGGGCACAGGACGCTGCCCACAGGAAGCTGCCCCACAGGACACTGGCAACAGTATGCTGTCCACAGGACGCTATCCACAGGACACTGTACATAGGGTACTGTTCGCAGGATAGTTCTGGTTGGTGGACGATTCTCAGTCCAGTAGTGACACTGAGGTGTCCAGCAGCACTGCACACCAGCCATCCACTCACACCAGCACCACACACACTAACAAACCACCACCACGTCAGTGTCACTGCAGTGCTGAGAATGATCCACCACCCACATACTACCTGCTCTGTGGTGGTCTTATGGTGGTCCTGTGTAACACACAATTGACCACTTCCTATTCCTCGTCACATTTGAGTGGTATTCCCTGGGCCCACTCATCCATGTGAAAGGTACCGATTTGGGTACTGGGGACTGGCTTCCCTGGGCGGACGGGATCTTCCAGCAAGACAATGAGACATGTCACACAGCTAGCAATGGTTAAAGGAGCATCACCAAGACCCACAGGTTCTACCCTGGCCCCCCTAAATTTAAACCCGGATAAGCATCTGTGGGACCACCTTGATCGTCGTGTTGGCTCTATAGCTCCTCCCCTACGCTCCTTCCAGCAGCTATGAGAAGCACTGCAGTGAGCATGGCTCCAGCTACCTGTGACAACCTACCAGGACCTTCCTGAGTCACTCCCAGCCCGCCTAGCTGCTGTCTGTGCTGCACACAGCGGTTACTTAGGATGTTAGCTGGTGGTCATAATAATGTGGCTTGCTCTAATGTGTAAATTGCTGTGCATCTGCAGGAAAGGTACTCACACATGTAGAAAGTAGGTCACAATCAATGTGTGGGCAGAATTAATGGACATCAATCAGAGTGAGGGTTTAGCCAAAGCCATTAGAGAGGTGGGGGGGAGGGCAGACCAGAAAGGTGCTCCCACCCCGAATTCCTGAGCAGGGAAGTTCAAGTGGAACTGGATGTGTAGAACCTTGAGGTCAGCTAAACTAGACGAGAAGAGGAATGGGAAGCCCGGGTGAAGAGGCAGGCTGTAGGGTATTACTACATACATGAGAGGAGATCTCTGGTTCACTGTAGTGAGCTATAAAAAGCTTCTGGAGCTTCTGGAAACGTTCCCTGTGGTCTGCTTTCACTACCCTGCTGTGCTCAGGAACTAACTCAGTTACTCACATGCAATATATTCAGTAATAACACAGCTGGACTTTAATAAATATACTGGGGTAGAACCTTTACATGCACAAAACGCTCTGACACGCAGTCAAACGCACATACTGATCTCCTCAAGATATCTGAACTGGGATATTCAGCTCCTCAGTTAAGACTTGGTGAAGGTCAAGAGGCCACCAGCTAACTCCTGAAGGACACTGCTGCCCCAGGAAACATGCCGCTGTCTCCTTCTGGGTTTGATTCCAGAGTTAATGTACTTGCTAAATTTAAATATCTGTTAATATCCATCTTAATTCTGAGATATGAGATATCCCATGCATATGAAGAGCAGAATATGGAGAATAAATATGTTTATTGATATTATTTTAATACACGTCATACGAGGAGAGACAGAGAGCTGTTCTCCAAATCAAGATTCATGGTGACTGATATTCTGAGTATCCTCAGTCTGAGCTTTCTCTTTCACTTCCTCTTACATCCTCTAATTCCTCACCCAAGCTCCTCCAATGAGGATGTGAGCTCAGAACTCTGAACTGAACGAAAGTGATATCTGCTGATCAGCTCCATCATCAATAGCTAGTAGACTAACCGGTGGTTCGATCTCCTGAATCAACTGGACGACTGAAGTGACCTTGAGCAAGGCACCTAACCCTGAACTGCTCCGCGGTCCGGGATGGGGTGCTCACTGCCCCCTTGTGTGCGTGTTCACTAGTGTGTGTGTGTGTGTGTTGGCATTTCCCTTTCATGGATGGGTTAAATGAGGAGATGAAATTCCACTGTGTGTAAACGGTAGTACTAAATTCCTTAAATTCCTGAAGAATTCCTCTTTTGATGAGTAGCCTTGTAGTGGACCACTGGAACTTTTGCTGCTTACCTGCTTGCCGTCCTCAGGTGTAAGGAGAAGCTCATGGCCAACATCTTGAAGAAGATTCTGGAGAGCGCTGGTGTCGAGGCTGACGGGACTGGTATGGATAAGACAGTGTCAGTTCCCAATGTCAAGAAAGCTGGTGGTGGCCCAAGGCTATGGTAAACTGGCCCAAATGCCTGCTGGTGGTGCCATGCCACTTCTGCTGCATCTTCTGCTGGAGGAGCTACAACATCCACAGCGGTAGAGGACAAGAAGGAAGAGAAGAAGGTGGAGTGTAAGGAATCGCATGATGACAAAAATAAAATAAATAAAATACAGAACCAGCACTGCACTGTGCAGCAGCAGATGAGCTATCATCTCTGACTGGCCATCTACAAGGTGGACCAGCAAGGTAGGAGTGTCTAATAGAGTGGACAGTGAGTGGACACAGTGTCTAAACACTCCAGCAGCACTGCTGCGTCTGATCCACTCACACCAGCACCACACACACTAACACACCACCACCACGTCAGTGTCACTGCAGTGCTGAGAATGATCCACAACCCACATCATACCTGCTCTGTGGTGGTCCTGTGGGGGTCCTGACCATTGAAGAACAGGGTAATACAGTACACAGAGAAACAGATGGACTACAGTCTGGACCTGTACAACTACAGAGTGTCCTGTATGGACAGTGGAGCTGATAAGATGGACAGTGGGTGGGGATAGGGAGGTGGTTCAGTGTTATGGCTGCTCGGCGTACGTTTAATAGAGAGCTGTTTCCATTCAGCCCTATAGCTGCAGATTCTCCGCCCGACGTTTATTGCCTTTAGTGGGTGGAGAGGCTGTAGCTTAATGACCTATGCGGAGCATTAGGAGCCAGGAGCCGCCCGAGGTGCAGCCAGAGGTAAGAGTTTGCATCAGACCTCTGTGATTGGATGAAGGTGACCAGATCACTGGAATGACAACCGGGGACATCTCCAGTTCGGTAATGAACATATCGTTAAAGCGTCCGGCGTCTTTATCTCCATAATAAAAAGGGGACAGGTCCAGTCTCTGTTAGCCTCCCTGCTAAAGGAGATGTTTATCTTAATGTGGCATTAAATCCATATTATCTTAATCATGTTAACGTCAGGCATAAAGAACCTGGCATGAAGCACACGGAGTTGAAAGCCAGAGGAGAATGAGTGTAGGATTAACCTCCTCATTGGGTTCGAACATGCGTGATAGGGCGTCAGCCTTTGTGTTACGTGTCCCGGGAATCCTTTTGGTGTTACCCTTAAGCAGAGAAGTGAGAGGGGCAACAACCGAACTGTAGTTCTGTAGAAAACAGTGGTAGATCAAAGCCCAACATCCAAACCCAACCTCGAACTCAAAGCCCTACCTCAAAGCCCAAACCTCACTAACGGGTACACATTTAATCCAAGGGGGGCTGGGGGTCACCTTCTTAACTGTGGTTAAAGTACTCGAACCCAAGATGTATTAGAGGAAGAGAAAAAACAAACACAGTAACATTGTGTTACGTAAATGGGGGTATATAAACAAGGTCAAAAGAAAGTGTAGGAATCCTTATTCCAAGGATCATTTGTGTCCATAACTCTACTTTTCATATATACAAACAAGCAAGCAAGCAAACAAACAAACAAATACATGCGACACCATTAGTTAGAACCAAGTAGCATGTTAGCCTAGCATAATAGCATTAGCACCACAGAGCAACATATTATCATAGCACTACAACAAAGCATGTTAGCATAACAGCAAAACAAATGAACACATGAAATTAAAACACTAGAACAGTTCAACGCCATGCATAGCAAAATACTCACGTCTGAGTGTGAACCAGTCAAGTTTCTCAGAAAAGACAGGAACACATGTGTTTCAAACACTCTCACCTGGAAGGACTACCCTACCTCACTTTATAAGGGCCCTTTTACTGCTGGTGCCCCTAGAGGCCATCAGAGGTATTACACAAAAGAAAACTCTGGTGTTTGAAACCAAATCTACAAGGTTGTGGACAGAATTAGGGACAGGCAAAAGCCATAGACATAAAGCCATCGACATAAAGCCATAGACACAAAGCCCCATAGACACAAAGCCATAGATATAAAGCCACTAGCATAAAGCCATAGACATAAAGCCATAGACATACAGCTATAGACACAAAGCCACTGACACAAAGCCATAGACATAAAGGCAATGTCAAGTATTAGAGCTCTGTTAAGCTCAATAACGGCAGAGTTCTAAACCTCCTCTGGCATTAACATTAGCCCAAACTCTGTTCACTGGGAGCTTCACTTGTAAAGCGTCACAGTCTGATGGACGAGTCTGAATTTAAAGAACCACAGCTACCTGCCCGACTAGATGTGCTGACGGTGAAGTTTGGTGGAGAAGGGATAATGCTATGGGGTTGTTTTCTAATGGTGGGCCTACAGCCCCTTTGATCCTAATGCTTCAGGGCAGCCAGACCCTCTTGTCCAACATCAGTGTCTGATCACTCAAATGGTCTCCTGGACGAATGGGCCAGGTTTCCACAGAGATGCTCCAAAATCTTTAGAAAGCTTCCCAAGGGCTGAAGCTGTTACAGCTGAGGGTCCAACTCTATATTAATGCCCATGGGTTTAGAATGGGATGTCAGAGAAGCTCCTGTAGGTGTAACCTGTAGGTGTCCCAATACTTTTGTCCATAAATGTGTATGCTGTAATTATTATATGTTGGTTCTGTGTTGGTCTTTTTCAGATGAATGAAGGGTTCTGAAGAACAGTCAGCACTGATTTACTGCCGTGGAGTACGTGCCATGGTGCCAAGTCTCGTAGAGCTGTACAATGCTCCTGTGTAAGGACATATGTGAACTTTGCATTGTGTACTAAAGGAAGGATTCTAGTTGAAGCATTGTGGTCACTCGCTCCTGCCCATAATTACACTCATCATCTAAAGTAATAGCTGCACCCAGAAGGAAGCATGAGATCACAGTGCTGTTGCGAAGGAAGATAAAGGTGACCAGGAACAATAAATGATGACAAAATTTAGACTGATCAATATTTATTGAGCTACACCTACAGCCAAACGTCTCGGTATGGAGCTGTAGAGGTTCCTAACGGAGTCCTGTGATAATCCATCCCATGCAGCTTGAACATCCTCACACAGTTCCTGCAGATGGTGCGGTAGGGGTGGAGGTGGAGGGACACCAGGCCTTCTGGACGTGTGACAACGAGCCGTTCATCTTGGTGCTGACCACGGTGCCTCCACACACGGGTTCGTTGGGCGTCTCCACCAAGACTAAAGCGGGACTCGTCACTGAAGATGACCCGCTGCCATTCTGAGTCACTCCATGACAGTCTGGTACGACACCACTGCAGTGTTTGGTGACGGTGACGTGGTGTTAAGGACAGTCGTGGTAACGGTCTGTGTGCATGTAGTCCTGCGTGGTGCAGCCGTCTGCCAATGGTGCTGCACTGACAGGAGGACTCATGGAGGACACCACTGCTCGCTGGATGTCTGTAATGGTGGCTGTTGGGTCAGTCCGGTACAGGGATAAGACCCGTCCTTGCTCATGTCACATGCCCAGCCAAAGAAGCTTGCATCATCTTTATGTCTCAAGATGTCAGACCTACACACCAAGTTTTGTTTCTGTTGGTTGATTCCTTTTGGTGGTATCTATTTGTGCAACTATTCTTTTGATGATGACTGAATGATCCATAGTGCTGCATGAAATGATGCTGTATGTGTAGATGGCATGGCGCCACATGGAGCCAAACAACAAGGACATCTGGTCACCCTGGATTCTACCTGGAGTAGCTGATTGAAACGTGTTACTAAGGAAGCCTGGGTGAAATACCTGATACAAATGATGTCAGCATGTGCAGAGGAGTACTCTGTTCGGGGTTTGGGAGTGGGTTTGGATCAGGCTGCCTGTAAAGCGAGTTTTATAGTTATACAGTTGCTTGACATTATGTTGCCCAACTCTCTAATTACCCTCCTGGAGCTGGCTCACTGCAGGGTTAGACTCAGGGTAGGTGAGGTTTAGGTTAGATTGGGTTAGGGTTAGGTTAGATTAGGGTTAGGGTAAGGTTAGATTTGGGTTAAGGTTATTTTAGGGTTAGGGTTAGATTGGGTTTGGGTTCAGGGTTAGGTTAGTTTAGGGTTAGATTCGGTTTGGGTTAGGGTCAGGTTAGTTTAGGGTTAGATCGTGTTAGGGTTAGGTTGAGCTTGATTAGTTTAGGGTTAGGGTAAGATTGGGTTTAGGTTAGGGTTAGGTTAGTTTAGGGTTAGATTCGGTTTGGGTTAGGGTCAGGTTAGTTTAGGGTTAGATCGTGTTAGGGTTAGGTTGAGCTTGATTAGTTTAGGGTTAGGGTAAGATTGGGTTTAGGTTAGGGTTAGGTTAGAGTTAGATCGGATTAGGTTTAGGTTGGGCTTGGTTAGTTTAGGGTCAGGGTTAGATTAGGTTAGTTTAGGGTTAGATTGGGTTTGGGTTAGGTTAGTTTAGAGTTAGAGTTAGATTGGGTTTGGGTTCAGGGTTAGGTTAGTTTAGGGTTAGATTGGGTTTGGGTTAGGGTCACGTTAGTTTAGGGTTAGATCGTGTTATGGTTAGGTTGAGCTTGGTTAGTTTAGGGTTAGATTGGGTTTAGGTTAGGGTCAGGTTAGGTTAGAGTTAGATTGGGTTAGGTTTAGGTTGGGCTTGGTTAGTTTAGGGTCAGGGTTAGATTAGGTTAGTTTAGGGTTAGATTGGGTTTGGTTTAGGTTAGTTTAGAGTTAGATTGGGTTTGGGTTCAGGGTTAGGTTAGTTTAGAGTTAGAGTTAGATTGGGTTTGGGTTCAGGGTTAGGTTAGTTTAGAGTTAGAGTTAGATTGGGTTAGGTTGAGCTTGGTTAGTTTAGGGTTAGGGCTAGATTTTGTTAGGGTAAGGTTGGGCTTGGTTAGTTTAGGCTTAGGGTTAGATTGGGTTTGGGCTAGGGTCAGGTTAGGTTAGGGTTAGATTGGGTTAGGGTTAGGTTGGGCTTGGTTAGTTTAGGCTTAGGGTTAGATTAGGTTAGTTTAGGCTTAGAGTTAGATTGGGTTTGGGTTAGGTTAGTTTAGGGTTAGGTTGGGTATGGGTTAGGGCTGGTAAGGTTTAGATTGGGATAGGATTAGGGTCAGGTTAGGTTAGTTTAGGGTTAGATTGGGTTTAGGTTAGGATTAGATTGGGTTTCCCAGCACCACACCTGAATGAAAACTTGATGCATTAGTTTACCTGTGGCAGGTACACACATTCTTCATGAACACAAATATACGTTTTCATCTTTCTGTTTATTTGTGCAGTAACTGGGTTGAGTGCAGTCGCCAGCAACCACTTCATGGTATCTTATCTGCGGTGCCATATACTGACTACGCAGGTGGTTGTTACCTGAGTACAGGTGCTGTTGCACTGTCACTTCAGACAGTGATAGAGCGGACTGCTGGAGCTGATGTGTGAAGATGAGGTGCCGTGGTCTGATTAAAGGACTGGCCTTCCTCGGCATTTCTACACTTTGCCTGTATCCCGTGTCCCATGTGCTTTTCCCCAGAGCTCAGGAGAGCTCCAGCGACGGCAGCCGAGTACAGAGGGCTGCAGAGGAAACTATTTTAAAGAAGCTGGAGGGACTCGAACAGAAGGTCAATAAAATAGGTGAGGTAACCTGATCTGACCAAAGACTGCTTGATATAGACACCAGAGAAATCCATTTACACAGTTATTATTATTATTATTATTATTATTTAAACATAATCTTATTCAACAGTCACATTTATTTTCACTCTGAAGTAGATGAAACTTAAATAGATATCTGAAGTAGATGAAAAAATAAAATTAATTTAAATCTTTATTTTTATTAATAACATTTAAAAAGTTACATTTTTATTTTATTTTTATTAACACAGAGATAAAACAAAATAAAAAAGTAGAATATGAATAAAAAGTAAAAGCATGATTAATAAAAGACTAAAATGAATGAAACCGATAAAGGAAATGATTCACTCGTTTAAAAACAGTTAGTCTTTCTGAAGGCAGCTAGAAATGAAACTTTAAAAATGATTGGACTGAAATTAGTGAGATGATCATGGTTTAAAACTCGTTCACTCATTGTGCACTATCTTTGAATTGATGCTATTTTCCTAAAACTGATCATAGTATATCTCGCATGCCTCATTTCCTCAGGCATTCATACAGCTTGCTAATAGCTCTACGTTAGATAGAGCTCCAGCTCCTCTGCTCTCTCTCGTTACAGCCTCTCAAACCTGAAGATCCCCTGCTCAGATTCGCTCATAGTTTACATTCTAATAAATATAATTTTAATCGCTCGCAGTGACCGACCTGCTTCACCTACCATGCAAGCGTAGGTGACCCCAGTATCACGGAGACTGACTCTCAACTTCACCTATGGCCTGTTTGCACTGTCGGCCATTTGTTGCCCTGCCCATAGCTGTGTTACAGAGTCCGATCTCCAGTGATCTGATTTAACAAGAACACTGTGTACTGATCTCAGACCTTTAATTACGTATCAGAGTCACTAACTCGTAGACTGGAGTCGACTGGTTTCAGGATTTCTGGTCAGGTATAATGGTCTTGCATGGACAGACAAATTAATAAATGAATAAATGAATGAATAAATGGGTGAATAAATGAATGAATAAATGGATGAATAAATGAATGAATAAATGGGTGAATAAATGGGTAAATAAATGGATGAATAAATGGGTGAATAAATGGTTGAAAAAATGAATGAATAAATGGGTGAATAAATGGGTGAATAATGCGTAAATAAATGGATGAGTAAATGAATGAATAAATGGGTAAATAAATGAATGAATAAATGGGTGAATAAATGAATGAATAAATGGGTAAATAAATGGATGAAAAAATGAATGAATAAATGGATGAATAAATGGGTAAATAAATTAATGAATGAATGGGTGAAAAAATGGGTAAATAAATAAATGAATAAATGGGTAAATAAATGAATGAATAAATGAATGAATAAATGGGGGAATAAATGGATGAATAAATGGATGAATAAATGGGTGAATAAATGGATGAATAAATGGGTGAATAAATGGATGAATAAATGAATGAATAAATGGGTGAATAAATGAATGAATAAATGGGTGAATAAATGGATGAATAAATGGATGAATAAAAATGGATGAATAAATGAATGAATAAATGGGTGAATAAATGAATGAATAAATGGGTGAATAAATGGATGAATAAATGGATGAATAAATTGATGAATAAATGAATGAATAAATGGGTGAATAAATGAATGAATAAATGGGTGAATAAATGGGTGAATAAATGGATGAATAAATGGGTGAATAAATGGGTGAATAAATGGGTGAATAAATGGATGAATAAATGGATGAATAAATGGGTGAATAAATGAATGAATAAATGGGTGAATAAATGGGTGAATAAATGAATGAATAAATGGGTGAATAAATGGGTGAATAAATGGATGAATAAATGGGTGAATAAATGGGTGAATAAATGGATGAATAAATGGGTGAATAAATAAGGGCAGTATGTTTCAGTAAGTATATTAAAGTTAATAAGCTGGACTTGTAATAAACTAGGTTATTCCTACAACCTGGTGCCGTTTGCATTCCCAGTGCAGATAAAGCTACTGGGAAAACTATGCTTTAGAAAACACTGACTGATTAATTCTCTAACTCTTTCATAAGCTATTATTAAAATTCCTTTTACTATTAAACCTAAAACGCAGCTTATAACGCAGTAATAATCTTTTAGTCTTGTTTAGGTTTAGCTTAAATAGTTTCAGTTTACACTCAATAGAACATCTGCACAAATAGCTCCGCCCAGAAGGAGTCAACCCACTGGACTGAAACTTGGTGGGCAGGTTTGACATTGTGAGACATGCTAATGATTCAGGCATCACACTCAGCCACACATGTGACGTGAGCAAGGACGGGTCTTATCTCTGTACCTGACTGACCCAACAGCCACCACTACAGACATCCAGCAAGCAGTGGTGTCCTCCATGAGTCATCCTGTTAGTGCAGCACCATTGGCAGACGGCTGCACCACACAGGACTACATGCACACAGACCGTTACCACGACTGTCCTTAACACCACGTCACCGTCACCAAAGACTGCAGTGGTGTCGTACCAGACTGTCATAGATTTAGAACTGTATGTATTCCAACATAAGACACTGAGACCAGTAGTAAAGTTGGGACCAAGACAAGACAGAGACCTGGGGTGGCCAAGACTAAGACCAGGTGTGGCCAAGGCCAAAATGATTGAGACCCGGAGTAGCCGAGACCATAAGAAGTTGAGACCAAGGCAAGAACGAGACCAAGATCAGGAGCGCCCAAGACAGAGTCAAAATGTAGACAAGGGGTCCAAGCTACGTTGGCTCTGCAGACACACCCTTCTCCCCTGGACTGAGAAGTCATCTGATTACATTTTTAGAAAGTCTGGAGTTCCCAGAAAACACCAAAGCTATACTTTCACTGTCGCTGTGAACCCTGATAGGCATGTCTCATGAAATCCAACTTCACCAGCTCATGTTCAGGCAGTGTGATGGAAGCCCATGTTTAGATCGGGTCAGCAATAAAGGGCTATGCTATGATAGAGCTGCTGTGCTAGTCAGATTATCAGCTCTGAGAAGCGCATTAGCAGCCTGACGCTAACAACGTCCTCTCCTCCACAGTGGAGACGCTGGAGCTGAGTCAGAAAAGAGAGCTCAGAGCAGCCGAGAAGCAGCCGAAGGAACCGAAGCCTCAGGAGAAGAAAAAGCTGTTCCCCAAATCGTACCTGTTCACTAAGTGGGGTGACCATCTCACAGAGGAGGAGCAGAAGGAGGCGCAGGACCTCTTTGTGCGTTACGGCTACAACGTGTTCCTCAGCGACAGACTGCCTCTGAACAGGAGCCTGCCGGACACCCGTGACCCCAAGTAAGACATAATTAATGGTACTTTTAAAAAAAATCATGGCACAGTCTACTGCTCCTATCTGCTTCCAAGCCACAACCCATCATCCCAATCCCAAATCCATCATCACATGCATGAAGGACTACCGTCCCATCGCTCTCACACCCATAGTGATGAAGTGCCTCGAGAGACTAATCCTGTCTCACAGGAGCCTTCCCAGCACCTTGGACCCACACCAGTTCACCTTCCATGCGAATAGATCTACTGATGATGCGGTCTCCTTGGCAACGCACTCTACACTCGACCACCTGGACAGCACTAACCATCAACTTTACCCTAACCTTCAACACAGTCATAAAACACATTGTGCAGCTGGATCATGGACTTCCTCACCTGCAGACCACAGTGTGTTAGGATGGTGAACCCACCTCACCCTCCCACACACTCGGCATAGAATGCCCTCAAGGCTGTGTCCTCTCTCCAACCATCTACACCCACAACGGCATCACAACCCACAGTTCTAACACCATCAACAATAATCAACACCATCACCAACGATGACGAGGGCCCATACAGAGAGATGGTGAAGCTCCTCACAGAGTGATGTGCCCCCAGCCACTTCTCCCTCATTGTCGTCAAACCCAGCTGAGAGCTGTTCATTGACTTTAGGAGGGGGGAAAGAACACACACCACTGAACACTGGAGGCACGTTGGAGAGAGTGACTTGGTGTCCCCTTAGCTGGGGATCTTACTTGGACACCTCACACGTTGTCAGGAACGTCGTCTCCACGTTCTCCAAAGGCTGAGCAGAGGAACTTCTGCCTCTGCAACTTCTACACATCCACCGTGAGGAGCATCCTGACACGCTGCATCACTGTGTGGTATGGCAGCTCCACTGCTGCCAAGCACAAGGCCTGGCAAAGGATGGCTAAGACTGGACTGCACCTCATCGCAGCTGCCCTCCCACCCATACAGGGCATTTACTATAAGAGATGTCTGACCCCACCCACCCGCCCCCATCATCCCCTGTTCCAACCTCTGCCATCTGGAAAGAGGTACTGGAACATCCAAGCCAGAACCTCCAGGCTCAGGAACAGCTTTTACCCTAGAGCTGTTAAACTGGTCACACCGGCAGCACCTACCAGAACTTGTTACAACCACATACCTACTGCACACCTGGCTACCTCAACACACTGTACATGCACACTTACACCAAGCTGTATTTCACTTTGAATGTTCACTCCCACATACTGAAGCTGATGGTTGTGTTTCTGGTTCCTCAGATGTGCTACCAAGGTTTACCCGAAGGAGCTCCCCACAGTCACTGTGGTTCTGATCTTCCTGGACGAAGCTCTGTCCATCCTAAAGAGAGCCATCCGCAGCATCATCGACAGAACGCCTGCTCACCTGCTGAAGGAGATCGTCCTGGTGGACGACCACAGCACTAACGGTCTGTAGTCTAACTGTCACTCACAGGTCATGTGATCATGAACAATAGGAGCTGTGTGTTTGAGCTGCTGCGGGTCCAGGTGACGCCCCGGCTGCACCTCAGTGCTGGATCTGATCTGAAAGAGCTCAGTCTGTGTCTAATCTGAAGCTTTCCCTCCGTAGAGGACCTCAAGGAGAAGCTTGATGAGTATATCGTCTCGGTTCATCAGGAGAAGCCGGGTTTAATTAAGAGGGTGAGACACAAACAGCGACTGGGTCTGGCGCAAGCACGCATTTCAGGATACGAGGCAGCTGCTGGTGACGTTGTGGCCATTTTGGATGCCCATATTGAAGTGCATGAGAAATGGTAAATGTACTTCCTGTAGTTCTGTTATAGAGAAACTTACCGGCCCCTCTTTACAGTGGTGGTGGGAAACTGTTCTATGATGTTCTACATAGAAGGTCTGTGACTTTGGTCTGGCTGAAAAAGGCCCAGTACCTGATTTACACCCCATTTCCATCCTATGACTCAGTCCTAGAATGAAACAAGCTGTTTCCCCTTGTTTGTTGAGCTCATGAATATTTAGATGAGCTCTTCTCTCATTGGCTGGTTTACACCAAAACGCCATCCGTGATGACCACACAGAAGCACCATGTAGAAATAGACTAAATAAATGAGCCTCTGTGTAAATAAGCTCCGCCCTCGTACTATTTAGTTAGCTATGCTAGTTACTTGGCGCTAATGCTAGTAGCTAACATTCCCTGTACTAGCTACCGGCTTTCCATCTGGACACCAACACACAGTAGATTAAAGTTGATCCTCACCATGGAGCTCTCAGTTTAAGATGATCTGCTCCAACCGGCACACACGGATACAATCACACAGCATGGCTGCTACTTACAGGCTGCTGCTGGGGTGATGGTGCTAGTAAAGGTGGAGCTGCTCCTCTCCTCAGTCTCTTAAGGGTCAGATGCTGAGCGGAGCTGCTCCATATTGTCCGAGAGAGGTTTGGGAGACTGTCCGGAGTGAGGTGTGCAGACTGCAGGATTACAGGTTCTGGGATCCTGTTAGAGATGTGGGAGCTGACGTTCCTGTTCTCCAGGTTGTATTCCGAACTTTCCATTCCACCTTAAATGAGGCTGCGGTTGCATTCTGTCTGTACAAGCTGCAGCATTTAAGGTGGAATGGAATATTGGATTCAGAAGCTGGTGAACAGGAAGTGACTTCAGCCTGGTTTAAAGATGAACATCCACCATGGACCGCTGACATTTGGGATCTACAGAAAGGGAATGAAGAGTGCTGACGTCTCCGTCCCAGCCTGGAACGCTGGTCATCTCCACATGGTCCAGCATTCGGGTTGCTGTAGATCCGTTGTGGCTGTACGTGAATGTTGGGGGTGTGAGTATTAATGAGCCTGTTCCGTAACAGTTTAGGATTTTGGAATCGTATTGGGTTAGTATTGGAAGGTGGAGGTGCTTGAGGGTCACGGTAGGTCAGTTCTTATTACACCATCACAGTGTACATACACCGTTACGGGAGAAGTTGGTCCGTGTGTAATTACAGTTGTCATCATCTTGTTGTTGGTCATTGCAGGTTAACTCTGTGAAGCACTGATCAGTATTTCATCTCACCCTTTCTGATTTCAGGGCTGAACCGCTGCTGGCTAGAATCAGAGCCGACAGGACGGTGGTGGTGTCTCCGGTGTTCGACAAAGTGAACTATGACACCCTCGAGGTCATTAGATACGGTGCAGCTGCCCATGCCTTCGACTGGCAGCTCTGGTGCATGTATGAGTCCTTCAGGCCAGAGTGGTACACACTCAACGACAAGTCAGAGCCGGGAAAGTAAGTGCTGGCCAAAGTCATTCTGGGTAAAAGTGTCTGCCAACCATATAAACCAATCAAAATGTCACCGGTTATTTGTTTCCTGTCCTGGGGCTACAAGTACAGACCCTGGGATGATATTTCATGCCGCACAGGTGTGCAGCGCTACTGCGTTCACCTGTACTCACCTATCTTCATTCACTGGTGGGATCAGCTATAGATCCTCTGCAGTTCGTCTACAAGCCAAGCATTGGGGTGGAGGATGGAGTCATCTACCTTCTCTACAGATCCTTTACTCATCTAGAAAAGGCAGGAGGCACTGTTGATCTCTCTAGTGCGTTCAGCACCATCAGGCCCACTCTACTGGGGAGCAAGCTGGGGAGTGTCGGGGTGCACCATCATCTCATCACAGAGAAATTCTCTGACGACTCCGCCATTGTTGGCTACATCTCGGATAGGGAGGAACTGGACAAGCTGATCAGGAAGCCAGGTTCTGTTCTGAGCTGTGCATTGGACCCAGGGGAGGTAGTAAGGGAGAGGAGGATGTTGGCCAAGCAGGCATTCGTAATGGAGAACACCTCTCACCCACTACAAGGGGCAGTTGCTGCCCTGGCCAGCACCTTCAGTGACAGGCTCCTCCACCTGCGGTGTAGTAAGGAGAGATCCCGCAGCTCTTTTCTCCCAGCTGCTGTTAGGCTCTACAACCGGCACCTCCCCAAGCAGGGCACCAGACCCTCACTACTGTAGACACTATATGGACCCATATCTATATATATTCAATACGACTCAGTAATTGACCAATATTTGCTGCTGCACCTTATTGCCTGTACATCACCTGTATACCACCCATAAATCACCTGTATTCCACCTGCATCTAAACTGTATACCAGCTTTATCTCACCTGTAAACCACATTTATCTCACTTACATACCACCTTTATCTCACCTGTATACCACCTGCATCTAACTCATGCACTCTGACTCCCTATACCCTCAGTGTTTAGGTGACTGCCAGACGGTCAGTATCGTGTAGCTGGTAAACAGAACTGTGAAATATCCGCATTATCTTTCAGTAACCATGCGGTATCTATCTGTGCAACTAGTTTAGTTTATTTATAGTGGTTTATTGCTGTATTGTATTTTTAACCCCACAATAGAGATTTATTTATTGTCTGTAATTTCTTCTTTATATTCCGTAATCCTGAACTTTAGTCTACCTCCTCTTCTGTATCTGTTCTGCTGCTATTCATCTGCTGTAAAGATGTAATTTACCCAATGTGGGATAATAAAATCTTATCTTATCTCACAGAAGTACACAGACAACAGCAGCATGAAGCCATCCATCTGTTTCTCTGTATACTGTATTACCCTGTTCTTCAATGGTCAGGACCCCCACAGAGCAGGTATGGTGTGGGTGGTGGATCATTCTCAGCACTGCAGTGACACTAACGTGGTCGTGGTGGTGTATTAGTGTGTGGTGCTGGTGTGAGTGGATCAGACACCAGCACCACACACGCCAACACACCACCACCACATCAGTGTCACTGCAGTGCTGAGAATGATCCACCACCCACACCATACCTGCTCTGTGGTGGTCCTGTGGAGGTCCTGTGGGGGTCCTGACCATTGAAGAACAGGGTAATACAGTACACAGAGAAACAGATGGACTACAGTCTATACAGTGTACAGTTAACCCATTATGGAGTGCTCTGCTGTCTCATGCTGTGTGGAGACGACCAACGAATCCGTGTGTGGAGGCACCGTGGTCAGCACTAAGATGAACTGTGTGTTGTCACACGTCCAGAAAGCCTGGTGTCACTCCACCTCCACTCCTACCACACTCTGCAGGAACTGTTTGAGGATATTCAAGATGCATGGGATGGATTATCACAGGAGACCATAGTCTAAATGTATCATCATTTATCAATCCTGGTGACCTTTATCTTCCTTCCCAACAGCACTGCAACTCTTTAGATGATCTGTGTAAATTCTTCTGTCCAAACACAGGCTGCCTTCTTTATCTATGTTCATCTTCGTACATTGTAAAATTTTATCCTGTCATATATATATATATATATATATGCTTTGTCTATCCGGAGTGGAGTTGGTGGTCTTGGTTCCTCTGGAGGGTTCTTCCTCTTGCTCTAAGGGGGATTTTCGTCACCACTGTCACTCTTGGCTCCCTTGCTGGAGACACAGATTTTCCGTAAAGCTGCTGTGTGACAATAATGCCTGTTGTAAAAGGCGCTATAAAAAAACATAACCTTGACGTGACATGAGCTGACAAACAGATCACCCATAAAACACTGCATTACGACATCACTACGCCAAGCCTTATATCTGGTGTATAAAACATAATGCTGATGATCTGATGATTGGCCAAACCATCACTTTAAATGAAAACACTGTAATATTGCTAATAATTAATAATATTATTTATTAATAAAGGACTGTTTTAGCATAGTACAACCCAACAACTCCAGTAAGGCTTCCTTGCATCATCCCACCTCTACCTGTACACTACACAGTGCATTAGTGATTAACCCTGTCCAAGAACATGTGAACTGATCGCTGCTGTTGTCGTCAGGAGTCCATCCATCATGGGGATCCTCGTGGCTGATCGGTTATTCCTGGGAGAGATCGGAGGACTGGACAAAGGAATGGAAGTCTACGGAGGCGAGAACGTAGAGCTGGGAATACGGGTTGGTGATCACACCTGTCTCGACTCCACAATACAAGCACGTTAAAAGTCCTGACTCTGGTAAATCTGACCACTGCATTGCTGTAGGTTTGGACCTGTGGAGGAAGCATTGAGGTGGTGCCGTGCTCCAGGATTGCCCACATAGAGCGGGCACATAAGCCCTACGCGCTAGACCTGAGCGTGCCACTGAGAAGAAATGCTCTGAGGGTGGCTGAGGTCTGGATGGATGAATACAAAACCAACGTCCTTGTCAGCTGGAATCTCCCCTTGAAGGTAAGACTGGAGCATGTTGTGGTGTTAAGGCCTGGGCTTCAGGGAGGCTCATAAACGTTCACGTTTGAACTGAGGTGGCAGCTGGAAACTAAATTTCCAATGTTTCAAAACAAGGCTGATCCTAATTAACGCAGTCTGGGTGAAGGATTGAGAGAAATAAGATGCAACATGGTTTGCAAATTTAATTTTGCAAGGTGGATATCTTTGCTTCCTATTCACCAAAATAAATAGAGTTTAGAGTACATTTTTACAAATTAGGAGGAGTGCAGGTAGGATTGAGAGGAAAGTAGGTAGGTTTGAGAAAGATTAGGTATGATTGGGAACGGAGTGGCTAGGTTTGGGAAAGGAGTAGGTAGGGTTGAGGGGAGAAAATATAGCCTTGCGGAAGAAGAATATATAGAGGAGAGTATTTAGGATTGAGTAGGTAGGTTTGAGAGAAAAGTAGGTAGGATTGAGAAAAGATTAGGTTGGATTGAGAAGAGAGTAGGTATGATTGGGAAGGGAGTAGCTAGTGAGGGGGAGAAAATATAGGCTTAAGAGAGAAGAATATATGGAGGTGAGTATTTAGGATTGAAAACAGAGTAGGTAGGTTTGAGAGGAAGGTAGGTATGATTGAGAAGAGAGTAGGTAGGGTTGAGAAAATATTAAGTTAGGATTGGGAAAGGAGTAGGTAGGGTTGAGGGGAGAAAACAGACTTGAGAGAGAAGAGTATGTAGAGGAGAGTAGGTAGGATTGAGAGGAGTGTAGGTAGGCTTGAAAGGAGCGCAGTTTGGATTGAGAAGAGAGTATGCAGTGTTGAGCACAGGATTGTGACTAGAGTAGGTAAGATTTAGAGGAGAACTGGTAGGATTGAAAAGAAAATAGGTAGGCTTGGGCGCTTTTCCCAAAGAAAAACAACTACAGTATATAGTAGTTAGCTGTTTATCACCATTATTCTATAACAGGACTAAACCTGAGCCATGGTGGAGTCCACATGAGGATCGTTTCTATTTGTTGCTGTTCAGGATCATGGGATTGACATAGGGGACGTGACGGAGAGGAAGAAGCTGAGGGAGAAACTAAAATGTAAGCCCTTCAAGTGGTACATAGACAACGTCTATCCTCAGCTGGACACCTGGGAGGACCTGGTCGGCTACGGAGCCGTAAGTAGCATTCGTTTCTCTCAGAATTCCACCGTTCTACATATCCATACCTGGAGAGAGAGGCTGATCTACATGTAACTGGAAGGGACTGAGATATGTTTGGTACGTTCTTCACAGCTACGGAATGATCTATCAGAGAATAACTGCATTGATCAGGGTCCGGTTCCGGGGAGTGTTCCTATTCTGTACCACTGCCATTTCTACGGCCCTCAGGTACGTGTTCTAACAGCTCCACCATTACGGTTTTCAACAATTGCATGGGTGATATGATTAAGGCTCCGGTCACACAGCTGGTAGAAGTTGCCCACATTTCTCACCAAGTCAGATTGTCTTGTCAGGCCATTTACAATGTCTTTTAAATGTGACCTAAACTCAATATAAAAACAACTGCACACAGAAGGAGGTGTGGGATTGCAGTGGTGTTGGGAAGAAAGATAAAGGTGACCAGGATCAATAACTGATGATAAATTTAGACTGATATGATCAATATTTATTGAGCTACACATACAGAAGTCTGTCTCTCAGTATGGCGTCGGGCTGCCGTGTTTGCTAACCCAACATGCCAGAAGTCTCGGTATGGAGCTGTAGAGGTTCCTAATGGAGTCCTTTGATAATCTATTGGCCATTCAGTCTGTTCAGAGTCGCATTGCAAAGGATCACATGTCCATCGGATTTCAGAGCCAAGTATGAACGTGTTCCAAACTGGAAATGAAAAAGTTTGAAAACTGAAAATTTAAATTCTTTGTGTTTTTGCGGTTTTACACTTCACTGCAGTGCTGGCTGGTGTTGTATCTCCCTTTTCTACACAGAGGTGTTACTACAGGCTGAGTGGGGAGCTTTATATTGGAAACATCAAATCTCATAAGTACAACAGAAACCGCTGCCTGGTGGATCCTGGTGAGGGACACACACCTGGACTGCATGACTGTAAATTAGCCAAGGAGAAAAAATTCCACATGCTCTGGGAATTTAAACAGGTATTTATCACAGGGAAAAAAGAAGCTTCAGCAGATTATTTGGACTTTGGATATCAAGCAGGGCTGTCCAGAAAGGCATTTTTTTGGATTCCAAAGCTTTGGCAGAAAACAACAAGAAATATTAAAAGCTTTGGGAGAGTGGGTGGGCTTGAGAGGAGAGTAGGAACAATTGAATGTATGCTTATGAAAAGAGTAGGTAGGGTTGAAGGGGAGGATTAGATATGATTGTGAAAACGGTAGGTAGAATTGAAAGGAGAATAGGTAGGATTGAGAGTAGGCATGCCTAAGAAGAGAGTAGGTAGGATTGAGAAGAGAGTAGACAGGATTTAAAAGAGAGTAGGAAGAATTGAAAGGGGAATAGGTAGGATTGAGAGTAGGTATGGTTAGGAAGAGAGTAGGTAGGATTGAGAGTAGGCATGCCTAAAAAGAGAGTAGGTAGGATTGAGAAGAGAGTAGACAGGATTTAAAAGAGAGTAGGAAGAATTGAAAGGAGAATAGGTAGGATTGAGAGTAGGTATGGTTAGGAAGAGAGTAGGTAGGATTGAGAAGACAGTAGACAGGATTAATAAGAGAGTAGGTAGACTTGGAGGGAAAGTATGTAGTATTGAGATTAGGTATGCTTAATAAGAGAACAGGTATGTATGAGGAGAAATTAGATAGGATTGAGGAGAGAGTAGGCAGGATTGAAAGCAGAGTATGTAGGATGAGAAAAGAATAAGTAGACTTGGAAGCAGAGTAGGTAGGATTGAGAGGAGGTATGCTTGAGAACAGAATAGGAAGGATTAAGAAGAGATTAGATAGAATTGAGGAGAGATTAGATAGGACTGAGGAGAGAGTAGGCAGGACTGAAAGCAGAGTACGTAGGATGAGAAAAGAATAAGTAGACTAAGAGCAGAGTAGGTAGGATTGAGAGGAGGTATGCTTGAGAACAGAACAGGAAGGATTAAGAAGAGATTAGATAGAATTGAGGAGAGAGTAGGTAGAACTCAATAGTAGAAATAGTAGTAAGAACCACCAATAGTAAAACAACTCTCCTGTAAAAGGTGTGGACGTGGAAGTCTATAAGGTGGCAGAAACTTTGGGGTGGCATGTGGAGGAGCCAGAGGGGGCAGTATGTGGTAATTAGGGGGTCTGTTTTTGCTCCACCTACAGGGTCAGGCAATGAGGAACAAAGGCACAAACCGATGTCTCGAGATTGCCCAGGGACAGGATTCATATTACCAGCTGGTCATACAGACATGCAGTGGGCAGCACTGGAGGATACAACACGTCATCAGAGACTTTTAATCAGCCCAAAGCCCAACGAATAAAACCTCTGCAACTGCTTCCACTTACCAAGGACCTGTAGGAGCAGTGACAGGACTAATGACTAGTTACTGGTACTGCTGGGAACTGCATATAAGGCTCTACACCACCTCACAGTCCTGTTCCTGTAGAGCGTCCAACGCTACAGTCCACTGGATGCAGTTAAACACGCTCCATTAAAATGTTCTCTATGTAAATGACCAGGTGCTCGTTTTAATTAACCTGTGTGTTACTGTTATTATATCTGTAACATCGTCCAGGCCAAGCAGACACGCAGGTAAGCCGACACGCCTACACAGACACACACATGCTATGAGGCGACATGAAGCGCAAATATCAATCATTTACATTGACCTGACACTCTTTGAGATTTTGAGAGGTTATTGATTTTAGTTAAAGGCCAATGTTAAGATAAGCCCTGTATTATCCCACATGGGGAAATGTGCAT
Organism: Prochilodus magdalenae; assembly: GCA_024036415.1. Lineage (NCBI taxonomy): Eukaryota > Metazoa > Chordata > Actinopteri > Characiformes > Prochilodontidae > Prochilodus > Prochilodus magdalenae. The sequence goes on from JAMWET010000723.1 coordinate 75,607, forward strand.
CGTTACAGCGGAACGTACAGTAAACAGATACAGAGCAAGACTAGACTAGATATGCAAAATACAAAATTATAAGAAATTACTAAATAAACACATTTATCTCTATTAATGTAAGAAAAATACGATCAGGAACTATACACATTGATATGGGTAATTAAACAAGGCAAGGCAAGCTTATCTGTATAGCGCCTTTCACACACAAGGGCAATTAACATAATGCTTTATTAATCCCACAGTGGGAAAATTTACAGTTTCATCTTATAAATTAAAAGTGCGTTACATAAAAATGAGAAAAAACTAAGAAATAAAATAAAATCAAAAGAAATAATTAAAAAATCATTAAAATGTCATTATTATCTCTAAACATTAAAATTATTAAATAAAATATAAATACAGTCAGTATAAGAATGAGGAAGTAAAAGTGCCGTTACAGGAGAGTGATTTAGACTGAGCTGAGATCACTGCAACATCTCTCCGCCCTGACAAGGTGGTATGGTCCACTACGCAAGAAGGCCAAGTACTCAGAGTGGGCTGCTGAGTGCCGGGAGGCTGGCTGGAAAACTACCACCTATCCAGTGGAGGTCGGATGCAGAGGCTATGTGGGGCTGTCAACCATACGCCTTTTGAGGGATGCAGGAGTGACTGGTGGGAAGGCAGTTGAAGAGCTAGCAGAGGAGGCTGAAAAAGGGAGCCTTTGGCTCTGGCTGAGGAGGAGAGACAAGTCCTGGAGGAAGAACAACTAACCCCGACAACAGCTGCGTAACATCAGCTGCAGGGAGTGACAGGGAGACGTCCCTGGCACTGCTCCGCCACCAGGAGACGTTCCAGAATTAAAGGAGTGAGACGTCGATGAATGGTGGTTCCTGGCTGGTGACTCTGCAGCAGACTCATGGGCACCGGAGGAGGTGCGACAGGCAGCAATGCTTAGCAGGTGTTCCATTTTCCTGTATACTTACAGGAATGTCTCCAGTCCGGATTTAACCTGATCTACCGTCGGGGCTTTTCTAATACTCTCCGTCAGCTGATTCCATTTAACAGCTAAACGCCGCCCCTCCATGTTTAGTCTTCACCTTAGGCAGGACTAACTGACCTGCTCCTAACGATCTGAGAGCTCTGCTCGGCTCATACTGCTGCACCATGTCAGATAACTATACTGGTCCTGAACCACCGAGGCATTTATAGACCAGATATATATCGCATGGTAACTGAACGACGTCGCACAGATACTGTATAGTTACTTCACAGTCTAATACACCATTTACATACACATTGGTAATCTTGGGTCGCCTACATACGGATGGTGTAGTGTAGGGGTGTGGTTGTGAGTGGTTAATGTAGTGAAGATGGCGTAAGAAATTCCAAGAGACAGTCCAGTTGGGTCCAACCGAACCCCAGAATTTATTTGGTATTCCACACGTGTTTCAAAATAATATAATACACTTCAAACGAAAAAAAAAAAGGAAAGAACCTAACCTACCGGTCAGTGTTCAGGACTCAGACCCAGCCTCATCTTTAAGTCCAGGCTTAAACCCTACCTGTTGAGTGGAGCTGTTGTTGGTATAGTGCAGTACCCAGGTACTGCTCGGGTAAGAGGTGCCAGAATCTAGGGGTTCCACTGAACAGAGGTGTTTGTAGTAAGCTGTGAAACAGTTTGGTTGCATGTCAACCTGGAGGAGCCTGCCGGGGCAGAGCAAAAAGAAATGAATCGAAAAAGTAAAACCGGGATGGGGAAGCCATGTGATTAGTGAACTGGAACCTACTTAGACGCAGAGGAGGTAAGTTCTGGCTGGGGCTGCTAGCTTTCAGACCGTGCTACACGAGTTAAATACAGCACGTCCTGGAACCAAGTGTCTGGTTCACGGTCCTCATAGGCGTGTAAGGAGGTTTGAGGGAAAGGCCTCTGATGTTGATCTTAGACTGTATTGACCAGAACCTCCAGGAGGCAGGAAACTGGGTACTGAGCTCTGACCACTGAACACTACTCACTAGGCTGGTGATCGATGCGTCGACTCCAGTCCATCTCAGTGGGCTCTTCAAGGCCCAGGGACCCCCTGGTTAAGCATGACGATGCCGAGTATTGGTTTTTTAAGGCCTATCGTCTCAGATGGGGGTAAAAGGAACCTCCCTCGTGTTCGGTGGTGCCCCATGTTTGGCTGCATATTCCAGTGTTGGCTTGCAGCCGAAACTCACACTCATAGCAGCGCTTGAATACTTCAGATGGCTATGTTTCATTAGTTCAGTAGTTTCCAAGTTTCATCTTCAGTGACATTCCCTGCATTGAACTGCTGCGTTGGTGAGGGTACAAGGTTAACACCCACATTAGGGCAGCACCATTACACACAAACTAAAACAAGCCAGCACGATATTAAACACACACTGTACTAACAGAGACAGGAGTGAGCTTTTTGTGCGTGAACTCTCTACTGTTTGTATGATGCACTGTCCAGAGCAGTGAAATGATCAGTAAAGAAATAGAGGGATGGTACTGGTTATGTTACTAGTGGATGGGTTTTACTGTGAGATTGTGTAACTGGGTGGTATGGTACTGGCTGGAGTGGGTGTACTAGTGGAATTTGTACATGGGGACGTTGAACTGTGTGGCAGTGTTACTGGGTGATGGTACTAGGGGGATGGTACTAATAGGGATGGTACTGGGAATGGTATTTGTGGATATGGGTACGTTGGGGATTGGTACTAATGTTGTGATAGTTGACTGTGGGGATTGTACTTGTGGGGATGTTCCTGTGTGGTAATCTGTAACTATGAGGTATGTTACTCGTGGGTGAATCGGTACGATGTGCATGGAGTGGACTAGGTGGATGGTACGGGGGACTGTTACTGTGGGATTTTTGTACTGGTTGCATTGTTGACCTGGGTATTTTGATAAAAAACCTTGGGGATGTTGCGTACTGATGGAAGATTGTTATTTGGAAAATTGTACTCTGACTTGTTACTGTTGCTGTATAAACGTATTGTAATGTGTTACCTGGGTGATTGTGTTCCTGATTATTTTCTTGTTGGATGTGGTTACTAGTTATTGGTACTTGATGGGAGTTTTACTGTTGGGAGATATTGTACTGGGGTGGTATGTTGTACTTTTTATGGGGTGGACTGGTTATGGGTACTGAGAGTATTGTACTGAGAATGTTACTGGTTGTGCATTTGTGACTTTTGATTGGTGGTACTTAGTATGGTACTGGGGAGATATGTAGCTGTGTGAATCTGTTTTGTTTCAGAGTGCCTTATTGCCTTTTAGTAGAGTAGGACACTTGTTCATTCAGCTTATGTTGTGTTTCTAATTGTGCTCTGAGTATACCTCCTACCATGGAGGGTCCTGCCCCTGATGGTAGTGACGTTTGGAACCGCTCGCGTTTGTGCTGGTTGACGCAACTCTCACAACCCCGGACTGTTTGGTAATCTTCCTCAGGCAAGCATTACTGATAGATGTCCCTGTACGCCTGGAAGTATGCCTATAATGGATTCTTACCCTCTTAAGTATATTAAGTGGTCATTAGGTGATGAAGTTCCTAATAGCCAGATAGTTCTGTCCATCCCATAGGAACCCTGATGGTTCCGTGCTCTTAATTCATCTGGATAGAAGAAATAAGGTTTGACCTTCTAAAATATCTATAAAGCAGTGACTGTGCGTACGAGCCGCTACCGCCATCGAGAGTTCTTTGGGGGCTATCATGATTACATAGCCGCTGCTGAGATCAGCCTAATCACATCATCTAAACTTAATAATCAGTAGGATCATACATTAGAACTCAGCGACCACCCGCTCCAAGAGGAGATACACCGCAACCCCGGTGTGACAATGTGTCCTGTTCCAATGATGTTATCTCAGAAGATCATACAAAATGTGTTCCCCTCATTATAAAATATAGGTCTCACATCCCACAGACGCTCTCTACCACGTGACCTTTAATTCCGCTTTTCCTTATCCACGACCGTCCTCAGTTTTCCAGTAACCGTCCCTCCTGAAATCCTCCACATAGAGAACATTGGATCCGTATACTGTAGTCTGTTTTAGTTTATGTGCTTTCGATCAGGATTGTTTTCTCAAAAGGGTGGGAGATCAGTAAGAATTCAGAGCAGTATTTTCCTGTCTAACAGCTGAGGTGAGGTTTTTTTGTACCACCATCTGTGATACACATGTTTTGGGGAACGGATCGCTGTAGGCGCTTGGGGCTGTCATTGGGGTAATAATCTCCTGCATCTTCAACCTGAACTCCACTGATTTACTTGAGTCTAGATGATGTTTACCCGTATCCACTCGCCACCTTGTAAAACGACTCGTAACCACCAGACTTACTGTGTGTGATCTCTACTAGATCGAGGATTTATTAGGTAATCTGTCGTCCAGGTTTCTGCCATATACCAAGGCAAGAAGCTTTGAAACGACTGGAATATTCACTTATCTGTACAGCTTGATTAATTAACAATTAAGTCTCCTGTGTTAAACTGTCCTGATATCCTGGAGTCTTATTCGGAATTATCTCCCCAAATTGACCTCTAAAAAATACATGCACTAAAACAGTTTTCAGTATCTCTCTACATATCCAAGAATCTAATCTCATAATAAATAATTTTTCCTGTGTTAGCTCCTCCGAAAACTGACCGATTTAACGCCCTTTGACGCCTGATACCAGTTTAATCACAGAGGGTGCATTGTCCCGCGAGAATTAGATGGGGTTTACTCAATTCAGTATTTGTGTTGGGTATTGTTTGAAGGTTGGTGGGTTCCTCATCTCTCATACGAGATTAATTTTATTTCACACGTCACATTTAAGCTATAAACACTATCGTAGCACTTGAAATATCATGTTCTGTGAATTAATGCAAAGGTTTACCCCTCTCTGATTGAACAATCATCCTTATCTAACACACACTGTATTCGCATGATGCAATATGTTTGTAGTTGTGATGTTGTGTGTGCTCAAGATTTTTCTAGAAAACAGTAACTAAGCTTTTTAGCTTTTTTGTATTTTGTCCATTGTGAGT
>JAMWET010000724.1:0-68440 GCA_024036415.1 Prochilodus magdalenae
CATAGAGACATGGATGAGCGAGTCTGGTGTGGAGGAACTGGACTGGCCTGCACAGAGTCCTGACCTCCACCCGATAGAACACCTCTGGGATGAGTTAGAGTGGAGGCTTCTCGTCCAACATCAGCGTCTGACCTCACAAATGTGCTTCTGGAAAACTTTTACAGAAATTCCCATAAACACATTCCTAAACCTTGAGGAAAGGTTGAGCCGACATCATATTAAACCAAGAATGGGATGTCACTCAAGTTCATATGCGTGTGAAGGCAGACGAGCGAATACTTCTGCCAACTGAGTCTGTTTTTCTACCACTTTCTTAGAACCAAAGTGGCCCAAGACCTGACCCCTGGGGAACTCCATTAGAATAGCTGGGCAGGGCAGAGAGGAAGCAATTCCAGGCAACACATAATACAAGGGCCACCAAATCTGATGAATACCTGTACCTGAACTCTAAAGGGGTCTCCTGTATTCATTAGAGCCGAGAGCTGTTTGGGAAAATTAGGGACTGTAAATAAACAGTGATCTTGGGGAGAAATAATTACATGCGGTTATTTAAGGTAGATTAATAAAGCATGAAGGACTGAGGTGAAATGACCCGGTGGCTCAGGAGTGAAGTACAGTTGAGGGGAACTCAGGAACTGCCCCAGGTCCTGTCTAAGGAGGGGGTATTCAGATCATAGTAGAAGGAACCCAGTAGTTGTGCAGTGTAGAGTTCAGGGGAACAGTTGTTCCACCAATAAGGGGCAAAGACACCAAGGGGCTTGGTTCGGACTGGTCCAAGACTGCACTTAATCCAGAACAGCTTGTTAATAAACCCAGACTGGGTAGATTAGCAGGTAACACATCGTCTCCAGAACTGGGACTACACCACACCATCCTGTTTCAGGTTACTGCACAAGAACCCACCTACCGCACACCCAGTGCGAGCCGAGTTGCCGCCCGTCACTGTGCGCTACCTGGCTGTAGCGGCTTCAGTAAACTCAGAGCCCAAAGAGAGAAATGCTTTGGGCCGGAGTGCCTCCGATATTTCCATCTCTCATCTCGTTTTCTCTCTTTTACTACAAACTTTATGATGGATGTGGGTCTCCCTGAGCCTCCCGGGGTGAGCGTGTGTGTGTGTATGTGTGCGGAGGGGGAGGGTGAGGTCACTGGTGTGCCACCGAAAGCTAAAGTGTCCATACATTACTGTCTATGAGGCAGCGGGCCAGGCCTGAGCGCTCAGGCTTGAAATTAAACTGAGTGGGTGATGTGTTGATTTCAATGAGAAATAAAATCACCCTCCTCCATATTCTACACCCCCACCCTGCCCGCACACCACCACCTCCTTATTCCTGCTCAGCCTTCTGTCTCTCTCTCTCTCTCTCTCTCTCTCTCCTCACTCGATCCCTCTATTTACAGTATTCATCCTTCTCTGTAACTCTCCTCTCTTTCACACTGTTTCTCTTTTCCACGCTCCTTCTTTCCCTGCTACTGGATCATGTGGAGTGAAGCCAGATTATGGAAAAATTGGAACATTTTTGGAAACTGGCATGCACGTATCTTCAAACAGACCCACGTGGGTTTGGGAAAACTTCGGAAAACCATTGTTAGGTAAAAGAGGTACGTGTTTCTGGATGATACATTAGCCGTGACAGCTGCTTCAGGAACAAGGCTAACAGGCTGATGTGTTAAATACACCCATGTGGATTTGGGAATACTTGGGAAAACTTCGGAAGAATAGTTGCACAAAGAGTTCCACTTGAGGCCAATTCAAGATTCTATGAGTCGTCCTGTTAGTGCAGCACCATTGCCAGACGGCTGCACCACGCAGGACTACATGCACACAGACCGTTACCACGACTGTCCTTAACACCACGTCACCGTCACCAAAGACTGCAGTGGTGTCGTACCAGACTGTCATGGAGTGACTCAGAATGGCAGCGGGTCATCTTCAGTGACGAGTCCCGCTTTAGTCTCGGTGGAGACGCCCAACGAATACGTGTGTGGAGGCACCGTGGTCAGCACCAAGATGGACGGTTTGTTGTCACACGTCCAGAAGACCTGGTGTCCCTCCACCTCCACCCCTACCGCACCATCTCCAGGAACTGTGTGAGGATGTTCAAGCTGCATGGGATGGATTATCACAGGACACCATTAGGAACCTCTACAGCTCCATACCGAGACGTCTGGAGTGTTGGGTTAGCAAACACGGCGGCCCAACACCGCCATACTGAGAGACAGACTTCTGTATGTGTAGCTCAATAAATATTGATCATATCAGTCTAAATTTATCATCAGTTATTGATCCTGGGATCCTTTATCCTCCTTCCCAACACCACCACAAACCCACGCCTCCTTTTGGGTGCAGCTGTTCAATTATGAGTGTATTTACCTGCTGGATTTTACTCATCTGAAATTGGCTGGGTGTTTAAAAACCCATCCCCCTATACTAGCTGCATTTGTAAGCGGGTTATCCGAGTCAGTTCTCCTCTTGCCGCCTCATCAGCCCATCGTGACCTTGCTCCTGAATCTTCTACTCGGCCTGTTTTGGGTCTGGCCACCCCACTGTTATCCACATGATTATTTACAAACCAGTGACTAGCCAAAGCGATTGCTTATGCTAATGTGAGTTTGAGCCAGAGCCACGCTCGCTGCATCTCTAATCGATGGAGTAATTATCATGGTTTGTGTTGTGCTTGGTCAGCAGCAGAGGGCCTGAGCAGCGCTGGTTGGGGCAGCAGGCCGAGCCGGTGGGAGAGAGTAAAGCAGCTGATCTGTCTTACTTTAGGCTGGAGCTGAGCAGCATGACTGCTGACTGAAGCACAGGCAGGCATTCGGCGAAGGAGAAACGAGAGAGCGAGGGGGAGAGAGGGTCTTTAGTCCGCGGCCTCCTACAGTAGCGCCTGAGTGGAGTGAGTTCCCTGTACAGATTATGGGCCATGGCTGTATTCAAAATGGCGTACTACTCGTTTACTACGTCTGCCTAAAAGCAGTATGTAGTATGTGACCTCACTGAAGATCTGTAGTGTACTGTAGAGCCCCGGATGGTGTTCTACTCCAGTCAGAGTTTCTAGTATACAGGTGGAGCTATCTTCATGGTGTACCACATCCCATCATGCACCGCGGCCTCACCAGCTCTTAGCCTGCTTCAGCCTGAGAAAATGACGGCGGGTAACACTGGGGAGCTAAACGCAGCCCACTCCCAGTATAAATGTGGGTGTAGTGATTGTAGTGGGGTGTGTGTTCATCAGAACGAGCCTCAGAAAGTTAAATATACAGGTCTGAAGATTAATAAAAGATGAACTCGCTTTAGAGGATCAGTTTTAGAGTGAAGTAGCCGAGGGGAGCTAACAGCTAGGCTAACCGTACCTCAGGTGAACTGAGCAGTGTTAGCAGCAGCTAGCTCTAAACAGTGGATACAGTAATAACAGCCCTGAGGTAAATGTGGGTGTAGTGATTGTAGTGGGGTGTGTGTTCATCAGAATGAGCCTCAGAAAGTTAAATATACAGATCTGAAGATTAATAAAAGATGAACTTGCTTTAGAGTGAACTAGCCGAGGGGAGCTAACAGCTAGGCTAACCGTACCTCAGGTGAACTGAGCAGCGTTAGCAGCAGCTAGCTCTAAACGGTGGAAACAGCTCTGAGGTAAATGTGAGGTAACTGGTTGTGTGACTGTACCAGGAATACAAACTACACTTCCCATGGTTAACTCTTTTATGACATCAGCATAGTCAGGTTAGTCAGAAATGTGTTGGGCCACAATAAGATTTAGGCACAGCTGTGTTGGGTCACAATCAGGACTAGGCATGGTTGTGTTGGGCTGTAATATGTCACTAGTTGGTGTTTAGATAGAATTCCGTTGGGCTTCTGTTGGAAGTTTGTCTGCCTACTGTCAGATTGGGCCAGATTCCGGCAGCAGTCGGGTCTAGACTGAATTTTGTCAATCTGTAGTCGGTTTATGCAGGATGTTGGACTTGGGTTCCGAGAAATTTTATTGGGTTATGGAATTTTTGTGATGCATGCTCAAGATTTTATTGAATTGTTATTTGGTATAGTATTCATTTTCATGGTCTGAGATCAGGGTCAGAGGGAAATTGTGTTGGGCTTCTTTCAGGTCCAGGGACAATTTTGTCCGTCTATACTCGGTTTCCGACCGAGTTTGGGCTGCAGTGGGAATTTGGTCAAGCACAATTCGGTCCGTCTATCATTATTCAGATTCTACGTAATGCTGTATGTTTGGTCAGACGTGCTCAGAGAAGGTTCTCAGCCTGGGTTCCGGGTTAGATCAGCTCTGGGTTAAGTTCTCCTGTTCAAACTTCCTTGATTCTTGGCCTCACAGGATCAGGGGTGATGGACAGTAATGGCCAGTCTCTTATCTCGTTTAATGTGCCGCTCTGAGGGCCAGACAGGTGATGACCGTTCAGCACCGTGAGACTGTAAGCCTCCTCCATCACTCCTCCTCCTCCTCCCTCCCCTGTCAGTCGTGGTCTGGTATTGCTTCAGTAAGTGCTGTTTAAGTGCTGTGTTTCCTCTCCGGCCTTGCGCTGTCTGCTGTGAGCGTGTATGAATCCGCCGCTCCGTGATGTGCGGGAGGAACGGAATGCCACTACAATAAGAGATATTTATGATGTTTGTTGTTGGGATGAATGCGACAGCGTGAATATGTGCGGATGCGACAGCTGCCGTCAGGGAAGATTTGAAGTGGAGCGGTTTGCCGGCTGAATGAGAGAATGAGAACGATTAAAAAGCAGTTGAATGGCGCCTTGTCAGTTCTAATAGCTCAATATTGAATCCCAGATTGGAAAAAGTCTAAACATGCTTACAGACATATATACTATACGGCCAACAGTGTTCGCTCATCTGCCTTCGCACACGTATGAACTTGAGTGACATTCCATTCCATTCTTTTTTTTTTTTACATTTTTTATTAAATTTTACGTAAAATAAAATAAATAATAATAAAATAAAATAAATAATAATAAAATAAATAATAATAAAATAAAATAAAATAAAATAAATAAAATAAAATAAAATAAAATAAAATAAAATAAATAATAATCAAATAAAATAAAATAAAATAAATAATAATAAAATAAAATATATATATTTTTTTTTTATCAGACAGGTATACAGACATTGATGACTGAAACAGAAACATAAAAAAATAATAGAGCATCTGCTAGTCACATCCACACAAAAGTGACATTCCATTCTTAATCCAGAGGGTCTAGTATGACGTCTGCCCACACAGCTTCCGCTCTTCTGGTAAGGGTTAGGAATGTGTTGATTGGAATTTCTGACCATTTTTCCAGAAGCACATTTGTGAGGTCAGACACTGATGTTGGACGAGAAGGCCTGGCTCTCAGTCTCCGCTCTCATTCATCCCAGCGGTGTTCTATTGGGTTGAGGTCAGGACTCTGTGCAGGCCAGTCCAGTTCCTCCACACCAGACTCGCTCATCCATGGATCTGGCTTGATGATGTAAAGCGCTGCCACTGGACTCTGGAGTGACCAACCACACTTCTCTAGCGTTACCTGCCTGACTGCATTGTGCCAACGGTAAAGTTTGGTGGAGGAGGGTTAATGGGGCCATGGGGTCGTTTTCCAGGGGTTGGACCTAGAGCCCCTTAGGTACACTGTAGGACGATCTTAGTGCTTCAGCAGACCAAGACATTGGAGCAATTTGGGGAAGGCCCTTTCCTGTTCCAGTATGACTTTGTCCCAGTGCGCAAATCATGCTCCATCAAGCGGTGGTTGGGTGAGTTTGGTGTGGAAGAACTTGAGTGGCCCGCACAAAGCCCTGACCTCAATCCCCTCCAACCCCTTTGGGATGAACTTGAAAGGAGGTGATAAGCCAGGCCCTCTCGTCCAACATCAGCGTCTGACTTCACTAATGCTCTTCGGGATGAATGTCCGAAAATTCCCAGAGACGCACTTCATCATTGTAGGAAGCTTCCCAGAGCAGTGGAAGTTGTTATAGCTGTCAGGGGGGGACCAACTCCATAATAATGCCAATGGATTAATAGGTGTCCCAATACTTTTGTCTATATAGTATATAGACAGAGGGAAAGTTGACCGAGTTTGTGTATATCGAAACCCGTGACAAACACACTCCACAGGTTGAGCATGACGTTCGGTGAACCGGAAATACCGATAATGGAATCTCACAGATTTGTGTCCAACTTAGGTGGAGGCCCTCTAGAGAACCAGAGGAACTGTGAGTGCTGTAACTTGGCGAAGGATACAAGTAACCAATCCCGAACTTTACGGGGTTATAGGGCGCTAGGGCGCCTCCCCAACCACTCATCTGTTTACTGTAGTCTTCAGGAAACTGGAGACAGCAATGTTCAGTATCTGATCTGTGAAGCTCCACAGCTCAGTAGAGCATCGCCTGTCCTTTCCAGCCAGCCCTGCGTTGCATTGCTAGGCCAAATCACAGGTCCCTGTCCTTTTGTCAGTCCTCAGTTGTTAGCGTCATGTGTTCAGTGACTGAGCATCATCTGTGCAGCCTCCACTGTCCACTGATGTGGCATGGACTGGACGAGTTTCTGGATGTAGGCTATATCAATGTTCAGACACTCTTACATCAAAGAATCGGTCCAGATTTGGTGGATGCCTGGCACAATTCCGAGGAGAATTCCTTCTAGACTGGGATTTTAGCCACAGCCAGCAGACCTAGATGACCATTCTCGCGTTGCGCCATCTGTCTGCTGAGCTTATCAGTGCTGCCACATGGCAGTAAGGAGTTCTGGAGGTTCTGGATGGTGGACCGAATGGCTGCTCGCCCTTGCAGACGCCTGGTTCCTATCACCACCACTGTAAAGTGTTTCGCCACCACCAAACCAAACCCCTCTGAGCGACTCTGTTTACATCTCACCCATGGAATTTCAATGTCCTACCGTCCCTCTACCGCACCCAGGCTCCTCCTGCGGTTCCTGAAGACTCTCTCGCTGCATATCTGCGGAATATAATATGATTTACAGGGGAACATAATTCTGTTAAAAGGCGTTTAATGATACAGAACGCCGGGCACTTTCGCAGGAGTGCAAATTGAAGGCGGAGGCTGAGGGGCTGAGAGTAAATCTCCGAGCCCAGACACAGGGACTCAATTAGGCACAGACTAATGCAATTTCATATCTGAGGAATTCTTTCAGAAGCGTAATTAAAAGGATGTCGAGAAAGAGAGAGGGAAGGAGAGAGAGAGAGAGTTGAGCGGACCTGAGGCTGCTATGACCCTGTAAAGAGAAGCAGCGCACGGTTTGAAGAGAGAAAGAGGTGCGCCGGATCCCTTATTGCTTCCTTTATTGCTTTCTCTGCTAGCGGCGCTTTAGAACAGCTACAAACAGCCCAAGCCCGACGCGCAGATGTAACTTTATTAATCTTTCATTGTGCAGATACAGCACGCTGCTACTTCTGCAAGGGTGGGAGTTATGAAGGAGAGGAGGGGGATTTCTGCTTTCGGTGAGGGCTGGTTTTGTACAGGGTGCTGCCGTGTGTTAGGAGCTTAGTAGGAGAATCAAGAACGGGTTTGATATTCGTTCATTTGGGGGAGGGTTTAAAAATTTACACACAATATCAAAAACCCCTCACACAGTATCGTCCACCCCACACACAGTATCGTCCACCCCTTACACAGTATCGTACACCCTTCACACAGCATCGTCCACCCCTCACACAGTATCGTACACCCTTCACACAGTATCGTCCACCCGTCACACAGTATCGTACACCCCTCAGACAGTATCGTCCGCCCCTCACACAATATCGTCCACCCCTCACACAGTATCGTACACCCTTCACACAGTATCGTCCACCCCTCACACAGTATCGTCCACCCCTCACACAGTATCGTACACCCTTCACACAGTATCGTCCACCCCTCACACAGTATCGTCCACCCCTCACACAGTATCGTCCACCCCTTACACAGTATCGTACACCCTTCACACAGTATCGTACACCCTTCACACAGTATCGTACACCCTTCACACAGTATCGTACACCCCTCACACAGTATCGTACACCCCTCACACAGTATCGTACACCCCTCACACAGTATCGTCCACCCCTCACACAGTATCGTCCACCCCTCATACAGTATCGTCCACCCCTCATACAGTATCGTCCACCCCTCACACAGTATCGTCCACCCCTTACACAGTATCGTCCACCCCTCACACAGTATCGTACACCCCTCACACAGTATCGTCCACCCTTCACACAGTATCGTCCACCCCTCAGACAGTATCGTCCACCCCTCACACAGTATCGTCCACCCCTCACACAGTATCGTCCACCCCTCATACAGTATCGTCCACCCCTCAGACAGTATCACCTGACCCTCACACAGTATTGTCCAACCCTCACACAGTATCGTACACCCTTCACACAGTATCGTACACCCTTCACACAGTATCGTCCACCCCTCACACAGTATCGTACACCCCTCACACAGTATCGTACACCCTTCACACAGTTTAGTACACCCTTCACACAGTATCGTACACCCTTCACACAGTATCGTCCACCCCTCACACAGTATCGTACACCCCTCACACAGTATCGTCCACCCCTCACACAGTATCATCCACCCCTCATACAGTATCGTCCACCCCTCATACAGTATCGTACACTCTTCACACAGTATCGTACACCCCACACACAGTATCGTACACCCCTCATACAGTATCGTCCACCCCTCAGACAGTATCGTCCACCCCTCACACAGTATCGTCCACCCCACACACAGTATCGTACACCCCTCACACAGTATCGCCCACCCCACACACAGTATCACCCGACCCTCACACAGTATCGTCCACCCTTCACACAGTATCGTCCACCCCTCACACAGTAAAGTACACCCCTCACACAGTAAAGTACACCTCACACACAGTATCGTACACCCTTCACACAGCATCGTCCACCCCTCAGACAGTATCAACCACCTCTCACACAGTATCACCCATCCCTCACACAGTATCAACCACCCCTCACACAGTATCAACCACCCCTCACACAGTATCGTACACCCTTCACACAGTATCGTACACCCTTCACACAGTATCGTCCACCCCTCACACAGTATCGTCCACCCCTCACACAGTATCGTCCACCCCTCACACAGTATCGTACACCCCTCACACAGTATCGTCCACCCCTCACACAGTATCGTCCACCCCTCACACAGTATCGTACACCCCTCACACAGTATCGTACACCCTTCACACAGTATCGTACACCCTTCACACAGTATCGGCCACCCCTCACACAGTATCAACCACCCCTCACACAGTATCGTCCACCCCTCACACAGTATCGTCCACCCCTTACACAGTATCGTCCACCCCTCACACAGTATCGTCCACCTCTCACACAGTAAAGTACACCCCTCACACAGTAAAGTACACCTCACACACAGTATCGTACACCCTTCACACAGCATCGTCCACCCCTCAGACAGTATCAACCACCCCTTACACAGTATCAACCACCCCTCACACAGTATCAACCACCCCTCACACAGTATCAACCACCCCTCACACAGTATCAACCACCCCTCACACAGTATCAACCACCCCTCAGACAGTATCAACCACCCCTCAGACAGTATCGTCCACCCCTTACACAGTATCGCCCACCCCTCACACAGTAAAGTACACCCCACACACAGTATCGTACACTCAGACAGTATCAACCACCTCTCACACAGTATCGTCCACCCCTCATGCAGTGTCGGGCCTGTGTGGGATCTTATCTGTAGTTAGAGAGGGTTTGATTCCCTGGCCTAGCAGCTGGTCTCCTTCCTGTGTGGAGTGTCATGTCCTCCCATGCCTGTGTGGGACTGTGTGGGACTGTGTGGGCCTGTGTGGGCCTGTGTGGGCCTGTGTGGGACTGTGTGGGCCTGTGTGGGACTGTGTGGGACTGTGTGGGCCTGTGTGGGACTGTGTGGGCCTGTGTGGGACTGTGTGGGACTGTGTGGGACTGTGTGGGACTGTGTGGGACGCTAGTTCTTTAAAAATCCAGAAACAAACCATGAAAAACCCGTCATGAATTGGTGCGTCCGAACTTTTGAGCGGTGCCGTAATGACTGAAACAGTCTCTTTGCCTAAACGACTCGGAGCATGTGCATTATCGGTAATAGCCGGACCACTAAACAGAAGCATCCATTAGCCACTAAACAGAGCTAGGCTTGAGAAGGGGCTCGGAGGCGGGGGGCTGGCAGTGGAACAGTCGGGTCTATGTGGCAGATTTGTAGATGTAGTCGTTCCTCTCGCTGCTGTGAGTCATTAACACTCTAGAATCTACTTCAGCACCATCAGGTGGGGCATATTACAAAGAGAACGGCTGGAGAGGGGATCCATTAGCCATCTGAAGAGGGTTCAGGAGGACTTGGAGTGAGACGGAGAGGCGGGGAAGAGCGAACACTTTACAGCGTGTGCTGTCCTCTTCCTTAACCTGCAGTGCTTCAGTCATAGCCCACCTGTAACCCAGCAGCCTATAGCCGAGTCCCTGAACAGACATGGCAGCGAGGAAAGCCGTGCAGTGAGCCTACCTGATTCTAATGTGTACCTGATCAGTAACATTTGAGTGTCCCCGTGTCATTTGTCCCAGGGGCAGGTGTAGGACAAGTGTGGGCTGATGTCAGACTGTGGAGGGGACTGGTGTGGGGATATGACATGCATGGCCTTGTGTGGGACTGTTTGGGACTGTGTGGTAACAGAAATGGGACTGCCTCTCACACAGTGTGGGACTGTGTGGGACTGTGTGGGACGCTAGTTCTTTAAAAATCCAGAAACAATCACCATCACTCAACAGTAACCCGTCACACACATGATCATTGGTGCGTCCACACTTTTTTGACCCGCGGTGCCGTATCATGACTGAAACAGTCTCACACTTTGCCTCACACAAACCCGACTCAGAGGATCATGTGCCTCTCACACAGTAATCAGCCGCCTCTCACACAGTAACAGAAGCATCCATTACCCGCCTCTCACACAGTATCACCCGCCACTCACACAGTATCAGCCTCTCACAGGCGGGGGGCTGGCAGTGGGAACAGTCACCCGCCACTCACACTATCACCTGGCACTCATTTGTATCATGTAGTCGTATCACTCTCGCTGCTGTGAGTCATTAACACTCTAGAATCTACAGTTCACCCGCCACTCACAGGTATCACCCGCCACTCACAAAGAGAACGGCTGGATCAGGGGATCACAGTTAGCCACCCTCTGACAGAGTATTCACTCACACAGTATGGAGTGACACAGGATCACCCGCCACTCACAGCAGTATCACCCACTTTACAGCAGTATGCTGTCCTCCTTCAGTATACCCGCCCTCACACAGTATGCACTCAGTCATCAGCTCCACACTGTATCACCCGCAGCTCACACAGCCGAGTCCCTGAACAGACATAGACCAATTAGCCTCTCACAAGTACCCGGGTATGATCATCAGCCTCTCACAGAGTATCAGGGGTCACTCACACAGGTCACCCGGGGGGGGAGTATCACCCACCTCTCACACAGTATCACCCGCCTCTCACACAGTATCACCCGCCTCTCACACAGTATCACCCGCCACTCACACAGTATCACCCGCCTCTCACACAGTATCACCCGCCTCTCACACAGTATCACCCGTCACTCACACAGTATCACCCATCAGTCACACAGTATCACCCGCCTCTCACACAGTATCACCCGCCTCTCACACAGTATCACCCACCTCTCACACAGTATCACCCGCCTCTCACACAGTATCACCCGTCACTCACACAGTATCACCCGCCTCTCACACAGTATCACCCGCCTCTCACACAGTATCACCCGTCACTCACACAGTATCACCCGCCACTCACACAGTATCACCCGCCTCTCACACAGTATCACCCATCACTCACACAGTATCACCCACCCATCACACAGTATCACCCGCCTCTCACAGAGTATCACCCGCCTCTCATCCATCACTCACACAGTATCACCCGCCTCTCACACAGTATCACCCACCTCTCACACAGTATCACCCACCTCTCACACAGTATCATCCATCACTCACACAGTATCACCCACCTCTCACACAGTATCACCCGTCACTCACACAGTATCACCCGTCACTCACAGAGTATCACACGCCCATCACACAGTACCACCCATCAGTCACACAGTATCACCCGCCTCTCACAGAGTATCACCCGCCTCTCACACAGTATCACCCGCCTCTCACACAGTATCACCCGCCCATCACACAGTATCACCCGCCCCTCACACCATATCACCTGCCCATCACACAGTATCACCCGCCACTCACACAGTATCACCCGTCACTCACAGAGTATCACCAGCCCCTTGATTTCGACATGCGCTCCTGTTTAATTGTTCTTAATTTCCCATGGAAAAATGAATGGGAAGGGGCTTTCCCTTACCGCTGCCACAGGTTCAGAGATATTCCAAAAAGCCGCCTGGGAATTTTCAG
The DNA here is from genome assembly GCA_024036415.1 of Prochilodus magdalenae. Taxonomy (NCBI): domain Eukaryota; kingdom Metazoa; phylum Chordata; class Actinopteri; order Characiformes; family Prochilodontidae; genus Prochilodus; species Prochilodus magdalenae. Next base: position 12,463 of record JAMWET010000724.1, read on the forward strand.
CAGCATTATCCGTTCGCCACTTCCGACCGCAGGGGAAAACATCAGTACTCGCAATACCCTGTCCTCTGAGACACAGGGTCAGACTAAAGTGGAATTATGGCAGCCTGAGCTTTGAGACAAGACAAATCCAGTGAAGGAGGAAGGCTTAGAGTGTCCTCCAGAACAATGGGGAGAGCCTGGATCAGCCATGTCAATGCTGGATCCCCAGGCTCTTCACCACACAAGGGCTGAAGCACAAAGGAAGCGTGACCTCGAAAGGATAATGGTGTCTGAGTGGAGGCTAGTGTGTGACGCAGGGCTGCTTTGTGGGAATGGGCCGTATTTCCACCGCAGGTTTCGGGATTGTTCTGTACCGAACACTGCTGACCTGATTCAGCTAGCAGAGTGGTCTGTGACTGGCTCAGTGAGGTTCATTAACGGCCTGATTCTGCTTCATGATGTGGACCGTATGAAGCTTCCTCTGGTTTCCTATCCTACATCTTATCTTAGCTACACATACAGAAGTCTGTCTCTCAGTATGGCGTTGGGCTGCCATGTTTGCTAACCCAACATGCCAGACGTCTCGGTATGGAGCTGTAGAGGTTCCTAATGGAGTCCTGTGATAATCCATCCCATGCAGCTTGAACATCCACACACAGTTCCTGCAGATAGTGCAGTAGGGGTGGAGGTGGAGGGACACCAGGTCTTCTGGACGTGTGACAACAAACCGTTCATCTTGGTGCTGACCACGGTGCCTCCACACACGGATTTGTTGGGCGTCTCCACCAAGACTAAAGCGGGACTCGTCACTGAAGATGACCCGCTGCCATTCTGAGTCACTCCATGACAGTCTGGCACGACACCACTGCAGCCTTTGGTGACGGTGACGTGGTGTTAAGGACAGTCGTGGTAACGGTCTGTGTGGGTGTAGTCCTGCGTGGTGCAGCCGTCTGCCAATGGTGCTGCACTAACAGGATGACTCATGGAGGACCCCACTGCTCGCTGGATGTCCTCAGCCTTGGCTGTTAGGTCACCCCATGAGGGTCGGACAATCGTTGGTTCTTCTTCTGTGGTTGGTTTAGCTCTCCTGAATCCTTCATGTCAGTTCTTCAGGAATTAAGAGGACACACTCCATACCCAGGACCAGGAATATGATAACGTTGGCTGCATAGTGTTATTTATTTATGGAACTCTAGCGTACATCCATCAAAACATATTTTTCATAGCTCATTATTACGTCTCCGGCTCCAGTGGTGGTTATTACAGCTCCATGTGATTTCATCACTGGTGGCAGCAACATGGGAGTGGATGACAGAGCTCTGGGTAAACAGGGAAACAGTGAAAGTCAAACACACACCAGTGATTAATGGAAGGCTGTGGAAGGTCAGCTATTCCTAACGATCCTTCCATCACCAGACTGGTTTTGTCTGCAGTCCATATGCGACCCTCAGCTTCCGAACACATCGCCTTTCTGCACTTTATTTTTGATCTTGAGTGGCGTTTGAAGGAGTCAACCAGCAGGAATGAAACTTGGTGGGTTGGTTTGTCATTGTGAGACATGAGAATGATTTAAGTTTCACACTCAGCTGCACATTTGACATATGCGAGGACGGGCCTTATCTCTGTACCTGACAGACCCAACAACCACCATTGCAGACATCCAGCGAGCAGTGATCCCCTCCATGAGTGGCAGCACCATCGGCAGACGGCTGCATGATGCAGGACTACATGCACACAGACCGTTACCACGACTGTCCTTAACACCACGTCACCGTCACCAAAGACTGCAGTGGTGTCGTACCAGACTGTCATGGAGTGACTCAGAATGGCAGCGGGTCATCTTCAGTGACGAGTCCCGCTTTAGTCTTGGTGGAGACGCCCAACGAATCCGTGTGTGGAGGCACCGTGGTCAGCGCCAGGTGTCACACGTCCAGAAGGCCTGGTGTCACCGCACCTCCACCCCTACCGCACCATCTGCAGGAACTGTGTGAGGATGTTCAAGCTGCATGGGATGGGTTATCACAGGACACCAGTAGGAACCTCTACAGCTCCATACCGAGACGTCTGGCGTGTTGGGTTAGCAAACATGGCGACCGACACCATACTGAGAGACTCATAAATATTGATCATATCAGTCTAAATTTATCATCAGTTATTGATCCTGGTCACCTTTATCTTCCTTCCCAACACACCTGCACTCCCACACCTCCTTCTGGGTGCACCTGTTCTTTTGACGATGAGTAGCTTAGGTACACCCCTCTAAATGGATGATGTTGGTTCAAACCGGTCCATATCCTAATACACCACATCTACTCCTGATGCACACAGTATGATACTCCTCCATATCTCCACCTCTAATATATATTTAGTGGTGTAAAAACTTTGATCTCTTTTTCTGCACAGTGTAAAAGCTCTAGTTCTCCTTTCAGGTTAGTGAATATTCATGATGGACCGACCAATAGAATCGCTCCAAACCTGCTTAGTAATAAACCTTGTTCTATCAGCTCCACTGCAGGGTAAGGAAGCTGGTTCGTCCTCCTGTACAGCTCCACTCTGGAGGGTTTTAAGGTGAACTGTATAATTCCATGAGGGCTAGTTTATAGTTTGGTGTCTTCACTTTTATTCTACAGTAACGCTTTAAGATCAACATTAGCAGAGCCTTCTATGAGGAGACATGTCTGAACTTTAGACTGGTAGCATGCATATATATATATATATAGACCCCTAAACAAACAGAATGCCCCGGAAAGCCATATGTGAGTGGCGTGGGGAGGAAAATTGCCTCATAACTCATATTCTCCTAAGCTAAAATAGCGGAGCAGGCCGCCATAACCTATAACCAAGGCTAGGCTTTAAATTCCTCAGTGTAGCCAGAGCCCATAGCTCCGGTGGATGGACACAAGCCCTGTCAGGCCATTAACCCCAGGCTATTCATCACAGAGGGCCAAGTAAAAGGATGGAAACCAATCACACAAGATGACATCCAATATGGCCGCTGGGATTACAGAGCCATGGAGCGCTGAGCTCAAACTCGATACGCAAGGAGAGGTGTCAAATGTCCTCTCCTGTTACGGGTCAGGGAAAGAGAGCTCCCGAGTGGCCCAGTTGATGGCTGACTGCAGCGGAACACATGTTTGGCTGGAATGACTAAACAGCGTCATGATATAATACCTTACAGGACATTTTTAGGCTGATATACGGCATATTATAGCAGACACGTTTATCCAGATACACCATCTTGCCATATATCCCCGCTCCTCTACCTTCACCTGGATATGAACTTGACATCCAATTCTTAATCCATAGGGTGTAATATGATGTCGGCCCACCCTTTACAGCTCTAACAGCCTCAACTCTTCTGGGAAGGCTTTCCACAAGGGTTAGGAATGTGTGTATGGGAATTTCTGACCATTCCTCCAGAAGCACATCTGTGAGGTCAGACTCTGATGTTGGACGAGAAGGCCTGGCTCTCAGTCTCCACTCTAATCCATCCCAAAGGTGTTCTATCGGGTGGAGGTCAGGACTCTCGGCAGGCCAGTCCAGTTCCTCCACCCCAGACTCGCTCCTCCATGTCTTTATGGAGCTTGCTCTGTGCACTGGTGTGCGGTCATGTTGGAACAGGAAGGGGCGGTCCCCAAACTGTCCCCACAAAGTTGGGAGCATGGAATGGTCCTAAGTCTCTTGGTCTGCTGAAGCATTAAGAGTTCCTCTCACTAAAACTAAGGGGTGGAGCTCAACTCCTGAACCACACCACCACACCATAATGCCCCCTCCACCAAACTCGGCACAGTGCAGTCAGACAGTATCTGACTGCACTGTGGTACCGCCAAACCCTGACTCGTCCATCGGATTACCAAACAGAGAAGCGTGATTGGTCCCTCCAGAGGACACGCCTCCACTGCTCTAGAGTCCAGTGGCGGAGCTTTACACCACTGCATTCCATGCTCAGCACTGCGCTTGGTGATGTAAGGCTTGGATGGAGCTGCTCACCATGGAAACCCATTCCATGGGAGTGATTGTAGCTCCTGAATTTGATGCTACTGTTAGAATGTGGTGTACAGGGTGCGGAAGTTACCTACTACGCTAGCCAGTATGAATCACTGAATGTCTTTCAATGGGTGGTCCCCACACACCTGCAGATTCAGCTACTTCCTTCACACTATGGTCTTTGGCCACGCCCACATGCAGTCCCTCCTTTTAGCCAATCATTAACATTTGCTCTGAAGTCATTTTCCACATTCCCTGCACTGTAGCACCTCTTCCCAATCTATGGATCCCATCCCTCACACCCCACAGGTATTTACAGCCTCCTTATCCTCTTGCAGCGCCATCTGCAGGAGCCTGAAATTACTACCACCTTAAACACACAAGAAGACTCATTTACTCTTTGTCCAGTTCCCTCAGTTGCATGTGGTTCTGTTCCGTTGGTAGCTGGCAGGGATGCCCCTCGTGTCCTCCTCCGTGTTTGTTGAAGTCCTCCATGTGCAGGCTGCTGGAATACGAGGTCACGTTTGACTGATTCGAGTAGGTTGCTGTGCCAGTGTGGGTGTGGGGCGTGTGGTGTGTGTGTGTTCATAGAGCTGTGTTGCTGGAGGCGGTCTCACACTTGGTTGGGTTGGCCTGAGTGATTTGCCATGGCTGTTTGTGAGCTGGCCGTGCCGCCGGGCCAGACGCCACCCAGACAGACTAATAAGGCTTATTATGGCTGGCTACAGTAGCCTGCAGAATTACCCTCAGCGATTAGGTCCTGGGTGAATCATCGCCACTGTCAATATGTATAGCACACTTCACACTTCACGGACACACATTTCCACTCTAATGGAGGCCTGCGCGAAGCTCTTATTGAACCTTAAGTAAAGCTTAATGTGTTATTGTTTGTGGGGTGTTGAGTGGTAATGTGTTTGGAGCCTCTGTTTGGCGCTAATGGTCTGCTTTATCTTTTGACCTTTGGAAGTCACGGCTATCTACAGTGGCAACAGAAACCTGGTGGAATTCCATATGGGATATTTCACACTCGTATCTTAATGACGGAGGAGGGAATTGCTGGGGAATACACTGATGGAAAGCTGTTACATGTCTTCTTTGATAAACACTACAGCGACAAAAGGATTCACTCGTCTGCCTTCACACACATATGAAATTGTGTGACATCCCGTTCTTAATCCGTAGGGTTTAATACGATGTATAAAAGCTCTTCTGGGAACGGCTTTCTACAAGGTTTAGGAATGTGATATGGAAATTTCTAGCTGTTCTTCCTAAAGCCCACAAATAGAAGTGGTTAAAACAGGAGATGGAGAAGTGTTGTAGAGACCCTTGGTTTTTATAAGATGTAATTTCTGAATGAATAGGTCAAAATAGCAGAGCAGTAGTCCATTTTCGGATACAACATGTAATTACAAAGTTGTGCAGGACATAGAGCTGAATCAAATGACATCAGGTGTTTGCCTATAGACTGTGTAATAACTTTGTAATAAGCATTTTAGTGATTTTAAGTGTTTTTTAAGGTGCTATAGCGCCCCCTAAGGGCCAAACTGCACCAAATTTTATACACCTCATCAGAGTCTTAGATCTTATATGCCTATAAAATATCAAGTTGATCTGAGTAAAGGCTAAAGAGTTATAGGCTGTAAATTCCAAGGGCGAAGTGAATTTGTTGATATTTTTAAGCCATGTTAAGTACAAAAGTAATTTTTTTTTTATGAATCTTGGCCTAGAGACTCATTCATCTGATTTTCAGAAGGCCTGGCTCGCAGTCTCCACTCTAATTCATTCCAAAGGTGTTCTATGGGGTTGAGGTCGGGACTCTGTGCGGGCCAGTCCAGTTCCTCCACACCACACTCGCTCATCCATCTCTTTATGGAGCTTGCTTTGTGCACTGGTGTGTGGTCATGTTGGAACAGGAAGGGGTCATCCTCAAACTGTCCCCACAAGGTTGAAAGCATGAGATGGTCCAGAATCTCTTGGTCTGCTGAAGCGTTAGGAGTTCCTTAGAGTCCAGTGGCGCCGCTTTACATCACCGCACGATGCTTTGCATTGCACTTGGGATGGATGTGGCTGCTCGGCCATGGAAACTCTGGTTACATGAGGGCATATACACACACACAGACAGCGAACAGGCTCTGGAGGGCCCAAACAGACCTCCAGCACAAGCAGCTATCACAGTTTCCTTGTACAGCATCCAGACACAGGTGGCACCTCCATTACACCCCTCCATGCCTCTGCCCACACTGTTTCCAGGCACTTAGGCACAGAAAGAAATTTGGTGTAACAGCACCCATTACATGTCCTGCCATTAACAGCCAGCCGTCTTCGCCTTCGTCTGCAGTGGACGAGAAAACTGGACTGCTACTCACTGGAGCCGTATCGTCTATAGCCAAGTACCCAGGTTCTGTTTGGGATCCGACTACTGGGATCAAGTTTGGGTTTGCAGGCCTTGTGGTGAGGTACGAGTGTGTATGATCCACTCACAGCAGCACCACACACACTAACACACCACCACCACGTCAGTGTCACTGCAGTGCTGAGAAAGATCCACCACCCACACAGTACCTGCTCTGTGGGGGTCCTGTGGGGGTCCTGACCATTGAAGAACAGGGTAATACAGTCTGGACCTGTACAACTACAAAGTGTCATATATGGACAGTGGAGCTGATATATGCATTGGCATAACCCATGTCCACAATGGAGACCACCCTGGTCTGTTTGGTTCATGGTGTACTGTCCTCCTCCTGCATAAACACTCTGCTCCACGGAGGAGATGTTGCTGAGTCCTCCGTTTCATTTATTTGAATGCAAAGACCCTGTGGCTCGCCTTCAAACCCAGCTGCTGCTGCTCTGGAGAGATGAATGGAAGGGGGATAGCGGGGGGGCCGGGAAAGTCTCTCCATCTGTTCAATAATGCAGACGGTCCTTCCCCCTCACAAAGCCAGAGAGATATGAAGGTACAGTAGGAGGAAGCGCCTCGGTGGGCCGGGTTTTCCTGTGAAGTGGGTGCGGAGAACTTTGCTGTCTGTTTTCATGTTTGTACCTTCAGGTGGTCTCATCAACATCTCCCATGCTCTCTCTATGAATGTGGTGGGCACAACGGAAGTTGTGGGTTCTGAAGATTCAACTCGTTTGTGTTTGTGGGTAGAGGACGTGGGGTTTTGATTATGATAAGTCATGTGACTGGTCAGGCTGACGACGTAAGGCCACCCCATGATCTGGTCCTAGAATGAAACAAGCCATTTTCTTTTATAAGGGTGAGCTCATTATTAAAATTAGATGAGCCGTGCTCTGATTGGCTGGTTTACAGTGGGATACCACCCACAGAAGCACCATGTGGAAACTGACTACATGAATGCCCCACCCCCATACTATACATCATCTATACTTCAAATATACAAACTTCAGATTCGAATCCCTATGACAGCTTATAACCTCCATAGGTCAGGTGCATTGTGGAAGTATCCAGGCCTCTGTGTTGGCCCTCTCGCTCTCTCATTTCTTCACTGCTTGGTAGAGCCGCCCACTGGGAGTGCTCCTTCTGATCCTGATCCCTGGCAGTGCACATGGGGTAAACTCATCAGACGAAGGCCGACCCTGAATTCCATGTTCTTTGTTTTTCATCCCCCCCACTTTCAGATTTCTCGGAGTGCCTCCAGGAAGAGGAAGCTGCCCGCTGACAGGACCGCTGCCCTTTGACCTCATCTACACGGACTACCATGGTTTGCAGCAGATGAAGCAGCACATGGGGCTCTCCTTAAAGAAGCACAAGTCAGTATCGTACTCTTCTCTTTCTGAGTGTGACGCGTTTGGTAGAGGTGAAGGAAAGACATGTCCTTACTTTGCAGGAACACCAGGAAAAAGGCAGGGATGACTTCATCTGGTGAAGGTTGGGATTAGGATTAGGTTTAGGAATAGAGGCTTTGATTGGATGCACAGTGATTAATGTATTTAAGCTGCAACAGTTCTTTGATGCAGTGAGTGACTACTCAATCCTGTGGGAAGACACTTCCTGTGGGCATGGAAAAGACGTTCCTGTCCTTCAGAAGGCTCAGTATATTGTCCGGCATCAAGGGGAAACAACTAAGGAGAAGCTGGAATGATGGGAATTAGGTTCTTAGTTGTCTGGCACATTATTAGCACTAGGAAGGAAAATGGAGAACCAGTCACGGAAGAAATGTGGTTGGAAAAAAGTCATAAATGACCGTGAAGTCACTGACACACTAAACAGCTGTGGGGGCCGTAAGACCACCACTGGATAGTTTGACTAATCAGACTTCAGTGTTGCTAGTAAGCATCAAGACTCTACTCTAGTGATTGAAAAATGTCGTGTGGTCTGACGAGTCCAGATTGACCGTGTTCCAGGAAGGGAAGCGTATGAAGTGAAGCACCCTCCATAGTTAGTGTTCACTGTACGAGCCTCTGGAAGTGGAATCATGAACTGGGGCTGCTGCAGTTGGTCAGGTCGAGGCTCAGCAATGTTAGCTGGTAATAACATGAAATCAGCTGATCAGCCAGCGTATCCCGTCAGTGGCTTCGTTCTTCCATGATGGCATGGCTGTATTCCAGGATAACACTGCTGAGATGCATGGAGCTCAGATTGGGAAAGAGTGGTCCAGGACACATAAGGAATCATCTGGCCTGGCTTTCACAATTCCTGGCCTTGACTCCACTGCAAGAGAAGTCTTTATGGAGTGGTTCCTACGGTGGCCGAGAAAGCCCAACGCACTACAAGTTAAAAACGCGCTGCAAAGTCTCAAAACACAAGCACCAAAACGACACGACTTGCACAGCATTAGCCAAACGTGCTGCAGGATCTGAAAACACAAGCACCAGAATGAGACCGCCTGCAAACCGTTAACCGAGCGCACTGCAAAGTCTCAAACGCCCAGCAACAATGACAACACATGCAGCTTCCAACACACAAAGGAAGTGTTTCTGAGGGACACTGAAAGTGGACGGACCTGTTCGGGAGCGGGCTGCGTGGACCTGGACGTAGAGAAATGTAAACACGAGAACCCGGCCAATAACCCGCCTGGATATTCATTAATACACAGATAAACTTTTGCTGGACCTGGGGCTGCCTCGGCTCTACGTCCAGGTCCACGCAGCCTGCTCTGGAACAGGTCCGTCCACTTTCAGGGTCCCTCAGAAACACTTCCGTTGTGTTTTGGAAGTTGCATGTGTTGTCAGTGTTTGCAGCGCGTTTGAGACTTGCAGTGCGTTGGGCTTTCTCGGCCACCGTAGGAACCACTCCATAAAGACTTCTCTGGCAGTGGAGTCAAGGGCAGGAATTGTGAAGGCCAGGCCAGATGATTCCTTATGTGTCCTGGACCCCTCTTTCCCAATCTGAGCTCCATGCATCTCAGCAGTGTTATCCTGGAATACGGCTATGCCATCATGGAAGAACGAGCCTGCTCTGGAACAGGTCCGTCCACTTTCAGTGTCCCTCGGAAACACTTCCGTCGTGTTTTGGAAGTTGCATGTGTTGTCAGGGTTTGCTGCGCATTTGAGACTTTGCAGCGTGTTCGGTTAACGGTTTGGAAGCGCTCTCATTTTGATGCTCGTGTTTTGAGACTTTGCAGCGCGTTTTAACTTGCAGTGCGTTGGGCTTTCTCGGCCACCGTAGGTTCCACTCTCCCATCAGCAAATCAAGATCACAGAAGGCAACTAATGCAACTCAATAGTCATACAGATCTACCAGCAGTGGCTAAAATCCCAGTCTACAGGGAATTCTCCTCGGAATTGTGCCAGGGAAGGCATCCACCAAATCTGGCCCCAATGCAGAATTCTTTGGTGTAAGAGTGTCTGAACATTGACGTGGCCTACATCCAAGGATTTGTCCAGTACATGCCAAATCCAGTCCCAGCTGTTACTGGTGCTTCTGGTGGTATTACACAGTGTTGGGTACGGGTGAGTCACAGGGAGCGTTAGTTGTCCAGTGAGCTATAATAAAGTGCTAGTGAAATGTGTGAACGAGGGAACGTCTGAATATATACACGGCTGGTGCATCGGGGCCCTTCCTGCAGGGCTCCCAGCAGAACAATACCAACAGCAAAGCTGCTCAAGGTTTCACGCCACTTTCAGTCCAACCGTCTGCCGCCCTGAGAAGTGTTAGAGTGAGGAGGGGGGCGTGTGAACGCTGGCTGACGAGCACGTCGTCTGCATCGCCTGGATCGATAAGCACTATTTACACCGTGAAGCTGACAGCAGAATAACAACAATAATCTGTTGACAGACACGGCTATAAGGAGCACGAGCCGCTGGCAGCGCTCACACATACGAGCACTGTTTCTGCGGATGCAGTTTGTGAGTCATATAGAGAACCACAGAACCGCCTGCCTGGAGGGACTGGAGCAGTTACAGAGGAGTGAGAACGAGAGAGGGAGAGAGAGAGAGAGAGAGAGAGAGAGAGAAACCGGTGGCTTGATTAAGCAAAGCTCTAATTAAAGTGATTCAGCTAATCACTGTCTTCTGTAAGTGAGACGGCTTTGAAAGGAAGCCAGTCTGAGAGCAGCACGGATGGAAGGAGACCAAACTGAAATGCACCTCCACTGCAGACGCACACACACGTTCGGGTGGAGACCTCCATTTTTTCCATTTCCAGTCAAAACCAGGAGTTTATAAAAGAGAATTGGGCCCCTGGCAACCACCTGGAACACCTGGTAGGCCCAGCCAACACGGCCCCCAACACTTTCATCTCTGAGAAGGAGGAGAACGTCAAGCTCCACTCGTGCTTCAAACCTGAGAACATCCGCAGGTGTATCTGTCTGTCCTTCCACTGTGAGAAGACACCTCCGTTCGATGGAGGTCTGAAAGGAGGTGCAGCTGTTTAATAAGCTCCTCTATGAGAAAAGAAGACAGACAACATACAGCACCCTGTCCGGGCTGGGCTTAGCATCAGTGTTCAGACACTCGTGCAACACAGAATTGGTCAGGTGGTCCAGATTTGGTGGATGTCTTTTGGGCGGAATTCCGAGGAGAATTCCCTGTAGACTGGGATTGTAGCCACTGCTGGTAGACCCGTATGACCGTACGCTTCCATACACCTGCAGATTCAGCTACAGTACTTCCTTCACACTATGGTGTGGTTGGAGTAGCTCAGCGGATAACACCACTACCCACCAAGTAGCCACCACCCCACATGGGAGACTGGGGTTCGAATCCCAGTCTGGGCTACTGTGCTGTGCTACACCAATAAGAGTCCTTGGGCAAGACTCCTAACACTACACTGGCCTACCTGTAATGTGGTTAACCATGTAAGTCGCTCTGGATAAGAGTGTCAGCTAAATGCCAGAAATGAAATGGTCTTTGGCCACGCCCACATGCAGTCCCTCCTTTTAGCCAATCATTAACATCTGCTCTGGAGCGTTTTCCAAACATGGCACGAGACATTCCCTGCACTGTAGCACCTCTTCCCAATCTATGGATCCCGTCACTCACACCCCGCATGTGTATAGCCCCATCATCCTCATGCAGCGCCATCTGCAGGAGCCTGAAGTTACCACCTTGCCTAGAATAGCTTCTAATGCTGTTCTAAGAGCTGGTGACGCTCTATTTCCCCTTCCAGACTAAAGCGCTAATGAAGGCAGGAATACAAACAAACGTGAAACAGTGCAAACTTGATCCTACAGCACCTGCACATAAAATCACCGGCCTCCTTCTTGGCCTGTAAGATCCGAAATGGTTGATCCGTAGGTTTGAATGCTAGTGGCACAGCTTCCTGCACACGTTTAGCGTCAATGCTAACCAAGACTGGCAGCCTTGTATTGAGGACCATCTTCTAAATGCTAACTGTTGGCCTGTTTGCACACCATGTGTCAGCGCTAACGTTGTCTAGAACCTGGCACCCTTGTCAGTATATGCACAGGGTCCAGGCCTTGGCGCATGGTCTAGTGTAGTCTATTGATCCATATTGATCCGGCTTCACCCACACACAGACTTAGCCTTCTCCTGCTTCAGAACAGGTCTTATATTTCTATTTATAACCCGTGTTGACATTTTAATGTGTGCATAGGAGCGTGTGCGGTTGCTTTAGTGTTGGGTCTAGATCAGATGTTCACAGCAAAAGCAGGTAATCGGTTCTACTGCTGTGGGTTTACATGGTGCGGCTGTATGCATGCTGCATGAGCTGGATCAGGAGGATAAACAAGAGCCCTTAGAAGTCCAGAGATATTGTGGCTTCAGGCTCCTGCAGATGGCGCTGCACGAGGATGATGGGGCTATAAACCCCTGTGGGGTGTGAGTGACGGGATCCATAGATTGGGAAGAGGTGCTACAGTGCAGGGAATGTCTCGTTCCATGTGTGGAAAATGGCTCCAGAGCAGATGTTTATGATTGGCTAAAAGGAGGGACTGCATGTGGGCGTGGCCAAAGACCATAGTGTGAAGCAAGTAGCTGAATCTGCAGGTGTATGGAAGCGTACGGTCATACGGGTCTACCAGCAGTGGGAAAATCACAGTCTCTATGGAATTCTCATGGTACACATATTTTGTCCCGCGGTTTTTGCGATATCCACACTGTTCCAGCCCCAGAATGTTCGATCTGATCTGCTTGTATACAGCTTGTCGATCGGATGCACAATTTTCAGATTCCAATTTTTGTGGAATTGTTTCCCATTAAGAATGAATGAGATGGAAAAGTGCACCTCTATCTACTGTACTTGACCAACAGACACAGTTTCCCATACACTGTCTCAGGGCAGACCCCCAAGCACGAACGGAATGCTAGTCCGACTCGCACTCATCTGTTTGTCTTCTTTCCCTATCCCTCATTTCTCACCCATAGAGTCTCATTCACTCGTACCCCCATTCACAGCCACCAAACTGCTTGTACTCAGGGCTGATCCCCAAACTCTAATTCAAAGCCATACTGACCTGTACTCCTCTGTGTGTCGTTTATTCATCCCTGGTTTCTCCCACAGCAACCACAGCCTTGAAACAGCCTATCAGGAAGTGGGGACCACACAGTCAGCTGTGTAAGCATTCCGTGTTTCCTTCAGGAAATGCCTTTTTCCAAGGGTGGAAGACAACGGTTTGATTTAGAACCACTTCCATGACTAGTTCCTCCTTTCAACATCGGCAGTGCGCATCTATGTGGAAGGCACTCTCAACCGATTTGGGTTTAATCCCATCTATGCAGACCACGTACACCCATACACCCTGATTGTCTTCCCTGGGACGGAAGGGAGCTTCCAGCAAGACATCGCCAAGAATTGTCACATGGCTAGAATTGTCTAACGTTGGTTGAAAGACCAAGACTTCTACACTGGCCCCCTAATTCCCCAGACTTGAATTCCCCAGAACCTTCCTCCCAGCCTGTCTAGCTGCTGTTGGTGCTGCACATGGCCGCTACACTGGATTATAGTTGGTGGTCATAATAATGTGACTCGACTGTGCAGAACGATTTCATGTTTGAATGGTTCTGTGCATGGAGGATGTCTTGGATACGGTTCTTTATTACACCAAACAGGGTTGTAGAAGAACCTATCTTGGTTCTATATGGAACATTGTCTTTACCTAAGGGTCTATGTCTAAACCTGGTGGGCTTGCATGGATAGACTTATGTATGCTAGATGTCAGTTGTGTTTACAGTCCAGTATCTGTCCACATGGCCATGCTGAAGCGTCTTCCCTGGCCTCCTCCACTGCTACAGGCAAGCAGCCATGCTGAGGCGGAGATTACAGCCCACGGCCTTGATTAAACGCTCCAGCTATTGGCATTCCGGATCGTAAATGGACGTGGATATTGAAATGAGCAGGGGGAGCTGTTGGCAGTAGCCTTCTCTAATGCATTATTAATAAAGTGGAGATGGTGAAGGTATGGGGTCATAAAAATAAGCTAATGAAAGAAGCTGGGAGCTTTATAAGGACTGATTAATGATGTGCTGTTGGGAAAGGGCTTTGGGTTAGAAGCAAACGAGCAGCATAGGGATTAGCAATGGGTATGATTAATCAATTAGCCATGCGTTAAATAGCCATCTCACCTGAGTCTTCAATAGGTATCTCACCTGAGTCTTCAGTACTTATCTCACCTGAGTCTTCAGTACGTATCTCACCTGAGTCTTCAATAGGTATCTCACCTGAGTCTTCAATAGGTATCTCACCTGAGTCTTCAATAGGTATCTCACCTGAGTCTTCAATAGGTATCTCACCTGAGTCTTCAATAGGTATCTCACCTGAGTCTTCAATAGGTATCTCACCTGAGTCTTCAGTACGTATCTCACCTGAGTTTTCAATATGTATCTCACCTGAGTCTTCAATAGGTATCTCACCTGAGTCTTCAGTACGTATCTTACCTGAGTTTTCAATATGTATCTTACCTGAGTCTTCAGTATGTATCTCACCTGAGTCTTTAATATGTATCTCACCTGAGTCTTTAGTACGTATCTCACCTGAGTCTTTAATATGTATCTCACCTGAGTCTTTAGTACGTATCTCACCTGAGTCTTCAGTATGTATCTCACCTGAGTCTTCAATATGTATTTCACCTGAGTCTTCAGTACGTATCTTACCTGAGTTTTCAATATGTATCTTACCTGAGTCTTCAGTACGTATCTCACCTGAGTCTTCAATATGTATCTCACCTGAGTCTTCAGTATGTATCTCACCTAAGTCTTCAGTACTTATCTTACCTGAGTCTTCAGTATGTATCTCACCTGAGTCTTCAATATATATCTCACCTGAGTCTTTAATATGTATCTCACCTGAGTCTTTAATATGTATCTCACCTGAGTCTTTAATATGTATCTCACCTGAGTCTTCAGTACTTATCTCACCTGAGTCTTCAGTACGTATCTCACCTGAGTCTTCAATATGTATCTCACCTGAGTCTTCAGTACGTATCTCACCTGAGTCTTCAGTACTTATCTTACCTGAGTCTTCAATATGTATCTTACCTGAGTCTTCAATATGTATTTCACCTGAGTCTTCAGTATGTATCTCACCTGAGTCTCCAATATGTATTTCACCTGAGTCTTCAATATGTATTTCACCTGAGTCTTCAATATGTATCTTACCTGAGTCTTCAGTACGTATCTCACCTGAGTCTTCAGTAGGTATCTCACCTGAGTCTTCAGTACGTATCTCACCTGAGTCTTCAGTATGTATCTCACCTGAGTCTTCAATATGTATCTCACCTGAGTCTTTAATATGTATCTCACCTGAGTCTTTAATATGTATCTCACCTGAGTCTTCAGTATGTATCTCACCTGAGTCTTTAATATGTATCTCACCTGAGTCTTTAATATGTATCTCACCTGAGTCTTCAGTATGTATCTCACCTGAGTCTTTAATATGTATCTCACCTGAGTCTTTAATATGTATCTCACCTGAGTTTTCAATATGTATCTCACCTGAGTCTTCAATAGGTATCTCACCTGAATCTTCAATATGTATCTCACCTGAGTCTTTAATATGTATCTCACCTGAGTCTTTAATATGTATCTCACCTGAGTCTTTAATATGTATCTCACCTGAGTTTTCAATATGTATCTCACCTGAGTCTTCAATAGGTATCTCACCTGAATCTTCAATATGTATCTCACCTGAGTCTTTAATATGTATCTCACCTGAGTTTTCAATATGTATCTCACCTGAGTCTTCAGTATGTATCTCACCTGAGTCTTCAGTATGTATCTCACCTGAGTCTTTAATATGTATCTCACCTGAGTCTTCAGTACGTATCTCACCTGAGTTTTCAGTACTTATCTTACCTGAGTCTTCAGTACTTATCTCACCTGAGTCTTCAGTACGTATCTCTCAGATTGGGCCTAAATGTCAATGTCTTGTGTGGCCACCATTATTTTCCAGAACTGCCTTATCTCTCTTGGGCATGGAATTCACCAGAGCTTCACAGGTTGCCACTGGAATCCTCTTCCACTCCTCCATGTTGACATGACGGAGCTGGTGGATGTTAGAGACCTTGCGGTTTGGATATGGCACTGAGCACGTCCACTCAATTTCTTAGGGTGACCATGGCGAGGCCTGTCCCGAGTGGAACCTGTTGCTGTATGGTCTTGGCCATCGTGCTGCAGCTCAGGTTCAGGGTGTGGGTTCCTTGCCATGAGGTGCCATGTTGAAATTCCAGTGAGCAGTATGAGTGTGAGAGCGAGAATACCAAATTTAACACACCTGCTTCCCATTCACACCTCAAACCTCGTGACACGAATGAGTCACATGACACCGGAGAGGGGAAATGGCTAATTGGGGTGTACTCACTTTCGTTGCCAGCGTGCCAGTTTAGTCATTAATGGCTGTGTGTTGTTGTTTTGAGGGCACAGACGTTAACACTGTGTTGACCCCTGAAAGGAAAGAGCTGAGGAAGGCCGAGTGTACCCGAACCTTCCTCGACACGTCTTCCTCAAAACATCTATCCCACCCCAGCAGGTGGAGTACCGGCATTAGCCCAGATTAGCGTCTCTGTGATCTCGCTCAGATACTCCAGCGCTAAAGCTCTTCCTTTCAAGCCCGCTTCCTTCGCTCCCCCAGAGGGGGTGTCTTATCTGTTTCTCCTGACGTCTCTCTCGCAGCCAGCGGAGGAGAAAACCAGAAGAAACATCTCTCATCAATGTTTAAAACCGCCCGGCACGCGCAGCACTCGTTTAGCGTAGCGAAGCGCATGTTCTTCTCGCCTCCTTGTAGGTTTTTCATCGCCGCTTCCTGGTTCACAGAGCAGATACGGCCCCAGATGCTAAACGCTGATACGTGTGAGGGAAATGTCGGGCGGTATCAAACAGGGCTTTACATTACGCCGCCGTGAATCCAACAGAACCTGAATCAGAGCTGACGGGGAAACAACAAGGAGTGTGAAATAATAACAGCACCATTAGTTTCATTCTGGGCTGATGAGATTTAAACGTGTTTATGGTTATTACTCACGTTTTGCAGGCTAATGTAGCTATAACTATGTAATTACACATTTATTACACATTTATAACTCCATATTTTTAATGTGTCTTTTTTATACTTTAGAATTTATACCCTACACCTGTTTTTTTTTCCAACATGCTGTGACATTTAACGCTTAGAAGGTCCTTATTATTCTCCAGTTATACAAAATTAATTGTATGTATTTGAATATGTAATTACACAGTTATACAAATATGCATTCACCTCTCATACTGTCCATCTTATCAGCTCTGCTGACCATACAGGACACTCTGCAGGTGTACAGGTCCAGACTGTAGTCCATCTGTTTCTCTGTGTACTGTATTACCCTGTTCTTCAATGGGCAGGACCCCCACAGGACCACCACAGAGCAGGTATGATGTGGGTGGTGGATCATTCTCAGCACTGCAGTGACCCTGACGTGGTGGTGGTGTGTTAGTGTGTGTGGTGCTGGTGTGAGTGGATCAGACACAGCAGTGCTGCTGGAGTGGTTAGACACTGTGTCCACTCACTGTCCACTCTATTAGACACTCCTACCTTGCTGGTCCACCTTGTAGATGGACAGTCAGAGACGATAGCTCATCTGCTGCTGCACAGTGCAGTGTTGGTCATCGTCTAGTCCTTCAGCAGTGGACACAGGATGCTGACCACAGGATGCTGACCACAGGACGCTGCCCTCAGGACGCTGCCCTCAGGACACTACCCATAGGACGCAGCCCACAGGACGCTGCCCTCAGGATGCTGCCCACAGGACGCTGCCCATAGGACGCTGCACCAAGGACACTGCCCACAGGATGCTGCCCTCAGGATGCTGCCCTCAGGATGCTGCCCACAGGACGCTGCCCATAGGACGCTGCACCAAGGACACTGCCCACAGGACGCTGCCCTCAGGATGCTGCCCTCAGGATGCTGCCCTCAGGATGCTGCCCTCAGGACGCTGCCCATAGGACGCTGCACCAAGGACACTGCCCACAGGACGCTGCCCTCAGGATGCTGCCCTCAGGACACTGCCCATAGGACGCTGCACCCAGGACACTGCCCACAGGACGCTGCACCCAGGACACTGCCCACAGGACGCTGCCCTCAGGATGCTGCCCTCAGGATGCTGCCTTTAGGACACTGGCCATAGGACGCTGCCCTCAGGATGCTGCCTTTAGGACACTGGCCATAGGATGCTGCCCTCAGGATGCTGCCTTTAGGACACTGCCCTCAGGATGCTGCCCTCAGGATGCTGTTGAGCTAGATAGATTTGGTTGGTGGATGTTCTTCAATCCAGCAGGGACACTGAGGGGTCCAGCAGCACCGCCTACTCCGCCTACTAGCACAGCCACTTTCTGTTAAAGCATGTGAATTAGGGCGTGCTTCATGTAAATGATATGTAAATTAGGAGTTGGTAAGCCGGTGCTTGATTCCACGCCCTGAAGCTGATTCATCATGGGCGCTCAAATCTCCTCTCGTATCCACACGGTATGGAAGTCAGAGCTGGACTTCTCCTGAGAGCTCGGCTTTATCTGGCGGAGCCTGGCTGTATCAGAGACAGCAGCTGCCGCTACCTGATCCTGATTGACTCCTCTGTGCTGCGAGGCTTTGTTTCGATGGCTCTTTGAATCTCCGAGCTGATTTGGAGGTGGTTTCAAAGACTCGTATTGACCTCCGCTCAGGCTATTGTGCGCTGTTGTGTCGCAGCGGCGGCCGGGGCTGAATGAGGCTCTTCACAATGCATGGACTGAAGCGAGCGATTGCGGCCGAGCCGCCTCATCCCTAACCTGTCATTCCAGCTTTAGATTATAGGGCGAGGAACAAGTGTGCTTAGCCAATGGCAATCCATTCCTTATACAGCAGAATTGACTGGAGTGTGCGGTAGCAGCCTTCTGAAGGGGGAGGTTTAATTTTCGGAGGCTGTTTGTATTCCGCGCTTTGTTAAAGCTGTTTTCAAGAGTCTTTCATCAGGAGAGTCTCGCGCTGTCTTAACACCAGCCAGGGTTCAGGCTGAGTTCCCAGATATACAGCTTATACGGCCATAGACTTAACCTTTACTGCACCTTCTACTTCCACACACTGGCCACTTTATTAGAAACACTCACCTTCTACTTCCACACACTGGCCACTTTATTAGAAACACCCGCCCTCTACTTCCACACACTGGCCACTTTATTAGAAACACCAACTTTCTACTTCCACACACTGGCCACTTTATTAGAAACACCAACTTTCTACTTCCACTCACTGGCCACTTTATTAGAAACACCCACCTTGTGCTTGCACTCATTGGCCGCTTTATTAGAAACACCCACCTTGTACTTCCACTCACTGGCCGCTTTATTAGAAACACCCATCTTGTACTTTCACTCACTGGCCACTTTATTAGAAACACCAACTTTCTACTTTCGCTCACTGGCCACTTTATTAGAAACACCCACCTTGTACTTCCACTCACTGGCCACTTTATTAGAAACACCCATCTTGTACTTTCACTCACTGGCCACTTTATTAGAAACACCAACTTTCTACTTTCGCTCACTGGCCACTTTATTAGAAACACCCACCTTCTACTTCCACTCACTGGCCACTTTTTTAGAAACACCAACGGTCTACTTCCACTTACTGGCCACTTTATTAGAAACACCCGCCCTCTACTTCCACACACTGGCCACTTTATTACAAACACCCACTTTGTATTTCAACTGACTGGCCAATTTATTAGAAACACCAACCTTCTACTTCCACACACTGGCCACTTTATTAGAAACACCCACGGTCTACTTCCACTTACTGGCCACTTTATTAGAAACACCCACCTTGTGCTTCCACTGACTGGCCACTTTATTAGAAACACCAACCTTCTACTTCCACTCACTGGCCACTTTACTGGAAACACCTACCTTGTGTTCCCACTCACTGGCCACTTTATTAGAAACACCCACCTTGTACTTCCACTCACTGGCCACTTTATTAGAAACACCTACCTTCTATTTCCACTTACTGGCCACTTTATCAGAAACACCCACCTTGTGCTCCCACTCACTGGCCACTTTATTAGAAACACCCACTTTCGACTTCCACTCACTGGACGCTTTGTTAGAAACACCTACCTTCTGCTTCATCTGATTGGTCACTTTACTGGAAACACCCACCTTGTATTTCCCCTCACTGGCCACTTTATTAGAAACACCAACCTTATACTTCTATTCACTGACCACTTTATTAGAAACACCAACCTTCCTAAATCATGATTTTCCTTTTCTCTTCTCCTTGTTTTGT
Source organism: Prochilodus magdalenae (assembly GCA_024036415.1). Lineage (NCBI taxonomy): Eukaryota > Metazoa > Chordata > Actinopteri > Characiformes > Prochilodontidae > Prochilodus > Prochilodus magdalenae. The sequence continues at coordinate 32,573 of JAMWET010000724.1, forward strand.
TTCTAAGGTGCCACATTCGGGTAATAGACACGTTTGGGACGGAGCCGGCTTATAACCATGAGGAGTACGCAACCTTACACGGCTACAGAACCAACTGGGGATACTGGAACCTCAACTCCAGACAATACATGACCATGTTCCGTAAGTATGGCTGGCTTCAGTCTGTTCAGTCGCATCTGCGTTGTTCTAGTAACAAAAACCTTGTAGCTCCAAACAGGACCTGGAAACACATCCCACTAACTTCAAAAGTGCATTTATCCAGAATTTACTTCAGGGTAAAAATGCCTACATGGGGTTCTATATGCCCATTCTCACCCTCTAATCCGGAACGAAATTAGCTATTTTCCCTTAGTTGGTGAGCTCATGACTAACCTGATGAGCTCTGCTCTGATTGGCTGGTTTAAAGTGAAATGCTGTCCATGATGAAAACACAGATGCGAACTTGTGGAAATAGACTTAATAAAAGGAGCCTCTGTGTGAATAAGCTTCGCCCTCATACAAATTAGCTAGCTATGCTAGTTAACTTGCTAGTTGCTAATGTTACATATACTAGCTACTGACTTTCCATCTGGACATCAACTCACTATGGAGCTCTCAGTTTAAGATGATCTGCTTCAACCAGCAAACACGGATACAATCACACAGCATGGCTGCTACTTACAGGCAGCTGTTGGCGTTGTGAGGCTAGTAGAGGTGGAGCTGCTCCTCCTCTCTTCAGTCTCTTCAGGTTCTCTTCAGGGAAAACTGTCCGGGCTGGAATGTGCAGCCTGCAGGATTAAAGTTGCTCTGGGATCCTGTTAAAGATATGGGAGCTAAAGTTCCGGTTCTCCAGCTTGTTTTGCAAATTTTCCGTCCCACCTTAATTGGTGCTGCAGTTACATTCTGGTGTTGGTACAAACTGCAGTATTTAAGGTGGAACGGAGCATCCTGCTTTAAAGATGGCCATCAACCACGTACCGCTAAGAGTTGGGTTCCTTTAGGGTGGCCACCCGTCCTGTAAAATATGGAATCGGCATTTATTTTCCCGTTTTAAACCAATAGGGGACGCAATTTGTACCGTATGTCCGTAAACGTCCGATAAATACGTGTGTCACACATTATTGATCACACTCTCCCCCAAACAATGCCCCCCCACCCCGGAATCAGATCAAATACGGGACGCAATTTCGAACACATGTCACTCACACATGACCACGCCCCCTGTCCTTTATTTACATTTCTGAAAGCTGGCAACCCTAGGTTCTTTGGGAAGAGAATGAAAGTGCTGATATCCCATTCCCAGCCTGGAATGTTAGACTTCTCCACATAGTCCACCATGTCTGTGGCTGTGTTGTGGTTGTATATGAATGTTGGGGGTGTAAATATTAATGAGTCTGTTCCGTAACGGTTTAGGATTTTCCTATCCTGTTTTGGGAATGCAGGATTTGGATATGAAGGAGGAACAACAGTGTTTGAAGGTCATGGTATGTAGGTTCTATGTACTGAACTCAGTGTTTATTGTATATGTAAATTGCGACTGGAGTTTCCAAACCCTCAGCCCGAACATACATGCTGTATATTCTATATACCACTTCATATGTAAAGGCATGCACATCAGCGGGCTTCTCATGGCGACATGATGTGATTGCCTTTCTTCATGGTGGGAAAAGTCTCTATGTCTGGAGAGTGTGTGGTTTAGACCCTGGAGGCCTGCAGGTCCTAATTTCTCTGCCCTTCCTCTGACCGCTGCTATCATCCCCTTAAGCAAAGCACTTAACTACAAGCTGCTGGAGGTTGGCTGTAGCCCTTATCTACCTTTCTCTCAGTCATCTCCACCCTAAAAGGAGCAGTAACTGCTCAGTGCCTTATATAGAAATCAATGGTAGAATGATGTCAAGGGCGGAGCGCTGTTAGCCTAGCTGCTGGTTTGAGGATTAAGCTATTAGGGCTGCTTAACATGCGGACTTCATTCAGTACCTAGACCTTCGCTAACTAGTGTCTAAACTCTGTAATGAGGTGATGGAGGAACGGACTTCTTGAGTCTTGACTAGGGTGGTCTTGTCGCTTTCATACCCCCAAAAGTAGGACATCATAAAGGGAGAGTTAAAATCATGAGCTAGCCTGTCTAAGACATAAAGGATTGCTGAGTCAGACGGGAGCTTACCAATTGACTAGCATTTAGAGGGCTGACCTCAGCCATGATGTCACATGACCTTGTTAAACCAATGGAAGGCGAGGTATTTCTTTTGACATTGATGTTTGCAGGTGAACATTTGAAGAAGTTAGTTCCGGTTCTGTCCAGATAGTAACGATGTAGCAGACATTAATAAGTTATGAATGCACATTTCCTATACTGTCATGCATTTATAATCAGGGCCTCTTTACAGTTGCCATGTGTAACAGAAGTCTGGATGGATCGGAAATACGTCCTGAAGTCAAGGCAAAGTACAACCTTGAGTCCGAAAAAAGTTGGGACCCTATGCAAACTGTAACTGTAAAAAAACTGAACACACAGAATGCAATGATGTACCATTGAGTTACATATCAAATACAGAGATAACATATCAAATACATAAACAGAAAAATGACATAGCCTGGAGGATCCATGATTTCCAAAAGGAATTCTGGATTTTTATTGTACCTGAGACTTTTCCACGTCTCCTCATTCCCATCTTCAGTAAGCTTGGGCCCAGAGAAGGCGGCGGCGCTGCTTCTGGATCTGTTTATATCTGGTTCTTCTCTGTATGGTGGAGTTTGAAGGAATCATGAACTGTGCTCACAGGCGATGAAGCTGGGAAGTGTTCCTGATCCCGTACAGTGACTCCACTCCAGAATCGCCAGGTCTGTTTACCTGAGGGTCTGAGGATCATAACCATCAGTACTGGTTCTGTATTTTGTCCTCGCATACCGAGATTCTCCGGGAAAATCATGGATCCTCCAGGCTAAAGAGGAGAGGAACCGTCCGGTTGGCTATCAGCGCACAGTTCAAAAGCCAGCATCCATGATTCGAAGTGGTGTGGGGTGGGGGGGTAGGTGCACATGGTGAAGCTAACATATGATTTGGAGCACCATGTGCTGCATCCAGGTGGCGTCTTTTCCAGGGAAGTTCTGGCTTATTCCAGCAGGAGATTCAACAACATTCCGCACGTACTACAGCATCATGGCTTCGTAAGAAAAGAGTCCCAGTGCTGAACTGACCTGCCCACAGTCCAGACCACCGGTCAGACCCCTGGAAACAAATGGAGCATTATAGAAGGAAAAATAGGGGAATGGAGAGCAGGAACTGTTAGGATCAGCTGGAATCTGTTATTGAATCTGTTGGCATTCGCCTCCTCAGGTCCCAAATGCTCCCGGAGTGCTGAAAGTAGAGCTGATGACAGAGCTAGACGTCATCCTGCAGGAACTGTACTTCATCTGCAGTTGGCACAGCATCCCAACTTTTTGGAAAGAGTGTAGATGTTAGCTTCGGGAATATTGGAACCATTTCATCTGATAGCTTCTGTAGCTTCACTGTCCATGACCCTTTCCTTTCCTCAGCTCATACGCCGGACAACTCCTTCATGGGCTTCGTGTCTGAGGAGCTGAACGAGACGGAGAAGCGCAGCATTCAGGAGAACAAAGTCAAGAACATGGCGGTCGTGTACGGCAAGGAAGCCAGCATGTGGAAGGTGAGAACGCAGCTCGGAATGGACCTGCGGATCCGGAAGCGGATCTGCCTAATCTTAGACTGAACCCCTTTAGCCCAGAGGCCTCACGGTTTCAGACGGATCTTCTTCTCGACCCGTATTTAGCCTGATGAGGGCGTCGGCGCTAGAGCGGGAATCTGTTTTTTGGACAGGTGGTGGATTGTATGGATTAAGCGTTTAGAGTCCTGTTTCCCACAGAATTCCGTATTTGGTTTCTCGGAGCTGCGAGTTAAAATCATTAGGGCTGTGTATGAAGTGGCCCCTCAGGGCACCATGGGGGGGACCTTAAGTCAAACCCTACGTTTACAGTCCCGTCACATCGGCTGGAAACTCGGCACTCTTCCGCGGATGATAGGATCTTGTAGCGGCGCTGGCAGGCTCGGAGATAACTCGATCTGTTTCGGAAGCCTGGAGATAAAACAAACGCTCCGCTTTAATTTAGAGTCACTTCCTTCTTCAAAGTGCAGCGATGTTCTCTAGCGCATTTGATGAAGAGGAACTGATCCCTCGTTGTGGAAGGACGCAGGGCGCTTCTGAAGAACTCCCGCGGTACCGCGCCAGTACAGAACCTTAGTGAAAGGAAACGGGTCGGCTGAACTCGGAGGTAATCCACTTATCCGTGAGGCTGTGTGGAGGAGCAGTAATTGGCCTGTTAGACAGACCCTCTTTAATTATCCTCCACTTTCAACAACAGTCCGACTGTCTAACATGTCCTCTCTTCTCTTCTTCTCTCTCCTTCTCTCCGTGCTTCTCCCCTCTTCTCATCTTTTCCTCTCTTCTCTTTTTCTTCTCCTCTCCTCTCTCTTCTTGTCCTCTCTTCTCCGTTTTCTTCTCTTCTCATCTATTTACTCCTCTCTCCTTCTCTTTTCCTCTTCCTTCTTCTCTCCTCCTCTCTTCCATTCTCCTCTTTCCTTCTGTATACTTTTCATCTGTTCTTCTCGCTCTTCTTCTTTCATCTTCACTTCTTTTCTTCTCTCTGCTTTTGTATTTTCTCTTCCCTTCTCCTCTTGTCTCTTCTCCTCTCCCCTTATTTTTTCTCTCTACCTCTCTCTCCTTCTTTCCTTCCTCCTTCTTTCCCCTATCTCTCTTCTCTTCTCCTCTCTACTCCTCTCTCCTTCTTTCCTTCCTCCTTCTTTCCCCTATCTCTCTTCTCTTCTCCTCTCTACTCCTCTCTTCTCCTCTCTACTCCTCTCTCTTTCTCTTTACTCTTCTCTCCCACTTCTTTCCTTCTCTCTTCTCTTCTCGTCTCTCCTCCTCTCTTCTCTCCTTTCCTCCTCTTTCTTCTCTCCTTTTCTCTCTCCTCTCCTTTTCTCTCTTCCCTCCTTTTCCTTCTCTCCTCCTTTCTCCTTCTCTCACACTTCTCTCCTTCTCTCTTCTCGTCTCCCCCTCTCCTCTCTCCTTTCCTCCTCTCTCTTCTCTCATCTTCTCTCTCCTCTCCTTTTCTCTCTCCTCTCCTTTTCTCTCTTCTCTTCTCTTCTCTCCTTTTCTCTCTCCTCTCCTTTTCTCTCCTCTCCTCTCCTCTCATTGTTTACCTCTCCTGCCTGCTCCGGTCTCGTCCACCCCGGATGTGTTGACCTGGACTCAGCTTCAGGTAAGTCCTCCTATCGTTCTGTTGGTCATGTTCTTTGTTGTTGCTCATTATTTCCTCAGGGTTGCCTTTGGTTTGCAGTCGTCTCACGTACGGTATCGTTTGATTCCAGCCACTTCCAGAACGCCATTTCCATGGGGATTTGTGCACACTGTCGCGCTGGACGTTTATGAATCCTTGGCTGGAGGCAGAAAGCTATATGCGGCATATATTCAGCACAGCGTTAGGAGCTAGCCGACAGCTAGCGTCCCGGTTTTTATTTGGATGCTTCATCCTCCCAAGCATTGCTTTCCGTTGCCTCAGGTTGCCTGCGCCTCGTACGGCGATTTACCCTGATCAATATGCTCCCTGGAGGGGGACGTTCTTTGCAGAGCGGGTCAGGGAGCGGAGGGTTTCTGGCTTTTAGGAGGACCTGGATTGATTTCTGTGCTGTTGACCCCAGGCCTGTAATTGGAGCTCCATGTTTCTAGCCACTGATTGCCTCGCTTAAGCTGATGATGTCGCCGCACGTCTTTTCCCAAACAGCAAACTGCAGAACTCAGCAGACTGCTGGCACCTGAACCTCCAAGCAGTCTTAGACCTTGGAGACCTTCCCACTCATTATGCATACGGAGCGTCTCAGTCAACAACTTCCATCCATCATTTCTCCTTCCTTCAGTTCCCGGCCTTGGTCCTCTGTCTTCATCTCAGTCCTCTCTGATTAGGGCACTAATTTGTCTCTCCTTTCACAGTGTTTCACATCTGTTTCTCTTCATCCTCGCTTTTCCCTCCTTTCCAGTCTTCCCCTTCTTCCCTGTCCATCATTCTGCTTGTATCCATGGCCTACTCTCATCCCAGACCATTTAAGACACTCTGTAGTTCTACAGTTCCAGACTGTAGTCCATCGGTGTCTCTGTATACTGTATTACCCTGTCCTTCAATGGTCAGGACCCCCACAGGACCACCACAGAGCAGGTACGATGTGGGTGGTGGATCATTCTCAGCACTGCAGTGACACTGACGTGGTGGTGGTGTGTTTGTGTGTGTGGTCCTTGCTGGTCCACCTTGTAGATGGACAGTCAGAGACGATAGCTCATCTGCTGCTGCTGCACAGTGCAGGCTGGTCATCCTCTAGTCCTTCATCAGTGGTCATAGGACGCTGCCCACAGGACGTTGCCCACAGGACACTGCCCTCAGGACACTGCCCTCATGATGCTGTCCACAGGATGCTGTCCACAGGATGCTGCCCACAGAACACTGCCTACAGGATGCTGGCAACAGAATGCTCCCCACAGGACACTGCCCACAGGATGCTGCCCACAGGATGCTGCCCACAGGACACTGCCCATAGGATGCTGCCCACAGGACACTGCCCACAAGACACTGCCCACAGGATGCTGCCCACAGGATGCTGCCCACAGGATGCTGCCCACAGGATGCTGTCCACAGGACACTGCCTACAGGACACTGTCCACAGGACACTGCCCACAGGACACTGCCTACAGGATGCTGCCAACAGAATGCTCCCCACAGGACACTGCCCACAGGACACTGCCCACAGGACGCTGCCCACAGGATGCTGCCCACAGGATGCTGCCCACAGGACGCCTCTCACAGGACTGGATAGTTGAACTGGATAGTAGAATGGATAGTTTGGAGTGACACCAAGCTCCACACACTAACAGTGCTGTGAATGATTCACCACCCACAAAGTACCTGCTCTGTGGTTTTCCTGTGGGGTTCCTGACCATCGAAGAACAGGGTAACAGTACTGATATCATTCCAGTATCACTGTTCCATCTCTCTGCCAACTGGTATCCGGTAGTCCTAAGAGGATTAAGAGCATGAGAGTGAGCTGAATGATAATGGAGTTTCCCAAGAGGGATCTCAATGGTCCAGTTGTGTGGTAGTACACCTACCTCAAACTCCAGCAATGTGCCCAGTCATGTTCCTCGCTGATTCCACTCCTCCAAACCTCCAGGTCCTGCGTTTCAGAAGAATCATGTTTATTTATAAGAGACCACTTGCTACGCTAGCATTTACCCACCTGCTAAACTCTCCTTCACAGATACTAGTAATCTACCGCTAAGAAACATTCCTAGCCAGCCGCAGGACTAATGTCTCTAGCCATCAGTTCTGTCTGTCTATTTCTAAAGATATCAGTTTACTAATTTCCATATCCATGTAAACTCAAAGAAAAGCCATTGGTTTGGTCTACTTCATTTACTAGCAAGTCTAATTTTGTTTTCTCCTTAGCGAGGGATAAAAAACTCTGCCTGGGCTAACTTTGGCCTAACAGGGATGGTCAGGGAGTACTCTGAACCCAGGCATAGGCCAGGGTCTTCATCCTCGGTTGTTAGTTCCAGTTGCGGAGGGTCTTTGAGAGGGAGGATCATCAAAGAGGCAATTTTCCTGTAACCTCTTCCAAGCAGACACCTCGTCCTCGGCCCCGTCTTCACCAGGGCAACATTTTCTTTGGCTTTAATTCCCTCTGTCTCCTGCATTTAGCACTGGAGATAATCTGCTAATTGGCTTGGAAAATCCTCGCGGAGGAAGCTATCGATCCCTCTGGCCTTCAATTACATCTACAGGCCACACAATGGAATGAGTGTAAGCTGCTTAGCGGCTTCATGGAAGTCAATAGGAAGGCCTTGAGTTTTTCCGGAATCTTGGATTTGATCCCAAAAACCTAGACGGGATCTCCCATGCAAGAACTGAGAACTGAGTTTTTAACCTTCGCTCGTCCTCCGAGAAATTACCAGCCGGTTAGGATGCAGAGGGCGTTCTCCTATGGTACCCAAGTACACGTCTAGAACCGGCTGGCTTTTTTCTCCCTAGCCGGCACAGGGACATTAGTTAAGGGACTTTCAGAGGAAAGAACTGAAAGGCTCTGATTTGTTTGAGGCTTAATTTTTCCGCTGCTGTGAAAGTCCCTAAATCCCGATATGAGAGGAGCCTGTGGAGACTTGGCACAGCGGGGGCTCGCTCCTGCTCTCATGGTTAATCCAGATATGTGTTCTGGTGTCAGAGGGCTACACTTTTAATCCCCTCTGTACCCTCGCTAGCAGGGCATGAACTTACCCCGGGCCTCAACGGATATTTCCGAGAGGGTCCCGTTTATTCGGACTGGTGCAGGGGTGAATGGAATGTCAAAGAAAGAAACGACCATATCTGGAAGAAGTGAGGTGTAGGTATAGAAGTTGATGGATGAATGAATGAATGAATGAATGAATGAATGAATAAATGAATAAATGAATGGGGGGCACAGGGAGGCAGAGGGTACTGCTGTCGCTGCACAGCAAGATAAGGCTGGGTTTGATTCCCTGGTCCGGGTACCGAGGTCCTTTCTGTGTGGAGTCTTTCTGTGTCCCCGCATGGGTTTCCTCCAGGTGCTCTGGTTTCCTCCTTCAGTCCTCCCAAGACATCCTGTCAGCCAAGTCTGATGGACAGATGACCCATCCAGGGTTCTGCCCAATGAATGCTGGGATAGGCTCCTTCACCCATGGTGACCCATGAGGATACGCAGTTTAGAAGATGAATGAATGAATGGATTGAATTGGTCCCTGGAGCGACACAGCGGTGCAGTGGGTAGCACTAGGTTCGAGGCTGGGTTTGATTCCCTGGTCCGAGTACCGAGGTCCTTTCTGTGTTCTTGCATGGGTTTCCTTCAGGTCCTCTGGTCTCCTCCTACAGTCCTCCTAAGACATCCAGTCAGCCAAGTCTGAGATACCAGATTGCCCTCCAGGAGTGAGTGTGCATGTCTGTGTTTGTGCTCTGTGATGGACAGGTGACCCATCCAGGGTGTTTCCTGTTTCGCCCAATGAATGGTGGGATGGGCTCCGGCACCCCTGGTGACCCATGAGGATACGCAGTTTAGAAGATGAATGAATGAATGAATGAATTGGTCCCCGGAGCGACACAGCGGTGCAGTGGGTAGCACTAGGTTCGAGGCTGGGTTCAATTCCCTGGCCGGGAAACCGAGGTCCGTTGTGGGGTTTGCACGTTCTTCCTGTGTCTCCATATCTGTGTGGGTTTGCTCAGGGTGCTCCGGTTTTCCCAAAGTCCAAAGACATGCTGTCAGGCTGAATGGAGATGCTAAATTGGCCCCTCGGGTGTGAAAGTGTGTAGCCGTCTGACTGCCCTGTGATGGACTGGTGGTCTGTCTTGGGTGATTCCTGCCTTCCTCCCAGTAAGCATCGTGATGGGCTCCAGCAACCTCCATGACCCAGAAGGATAAGCAGTTCAGGCGATGAATAAATGAATGAATAATTAATCCATCTCTCCGTTCATCGCTCCAGCCTTCGTTCTATCCTTCCCACCATCCCTCCTGCTTTCCTTTCTTCTTCATTCAAGTCATGAATGCTTAAATAATCAGCTGATGATTTGAATTAGGTGTGCAATACTGTGCAAATGTCAGACACCACCCTTTTCCTGGCTAGGCGGCTGAGTTATTAGACAAAAGGAGGAAAGATATTTAACGCAAAATTACCCAAGAGCCTCAGAAGACTCAACACAGTGTCTTTTCTTCGGTGTTCAGTGTGTAGCTCTATTAAAGCTTCCATTCTAACCAGAAGACTCACATTCAGTTCCCCAACGAGCCAGACCTCCAAAGTTCAGGTTGCATGTTTGGGCCTCTCATGGTTCAAGAAATCCCAAACACATTCAGTGGTGTTGAGGCTCTGGACTCTGGGGTGTTCAGCCCATTGTTCTGAGAACACCAGCAGCTGTTTTGATGGATGTGTGTGTCTCCTTTTCCCAGTGAGGAACTTCTTGAACAGCAACACATCCTTCCAGACCTCTGGGAAGGTCTCTGGGACACTGAGGTGTCTTCTCACAGTGAAGGAAGCATGGACTGAAACACCTGTAGGTTCAGTGGTCCATCAAGTGTGTGTGATAGTGTTGTGAAAGGCCTGCTCCTTGAGAATCAGCAGCCAGTGGGTGTAGCTTCAGTGGAGCAGTAGTGGATAGCCCTGGTGGATAGGTTTGGTTACTCCATCCTCTAAGAGTGTTTTCGTAGAGCCCGGTTCGCTTGCTCTGGTACTTTTTCGCTCGAGTGAGCTGTTTTTAAACCTGGGAGCTCACAGATCTACTGACCTTCTGAGATCGGTGGTCTGGGGTTTGCGTCTAGTGAACTCTAGTGGGGTCTGTTCCCCGGTGCTGTGTTTGGAGTTGCATGATTGGTTCATTTGGTTGAACTTGACTGCTGGGAGTGATCACATGCCATACGACCAGTCCAGTGTTAGCATTATATGCATTAGGATATGCCCAGTAAACACACTATCATAGGACTGGAGGAAGACCACTGTAACAAGCCCACCTTTGTGGAGTAAGTCTGGTGTACTGAAAGCATGGTACCTTGTGATTGCCTGCATGGCTGAAAAACCCGCAAGTGCTCTTGCATGCTGAAATGCCATGCATTCCAAAAGTGCTATGCAAAAAGTGGCGTATGGAATTCCGCAATTCCATACGCCATCGGACTTCTCGGGTGTGAAAGCGAACCAGTGGTAAACCCACCCAGAATCCCTCCTAGTTGCAGATTCAGTTATTGGTCCCAATGCCCCTCATCTTCTGATCCAGTTTATAAAGGCCTATCATCCGCTCATGATTGGAACTGGTGCATTAGCATTGACACCAGCCTCTATGGTACAGCAGTCCCCAGGGACTAGGCCTCCGTCTGCTGGTCTCCTCCGTCTGCACCCCCATGACCACTGAGCCAGCCTGTTTGGGAAAGCCATTAAAATATGCAAGCAGCTTCTGCAAGCATGGTGCTGCTCCTCAGCTCCAGAAGCTGCGACCTGCTTTACATTCCAGCCACGGTGACAGGGCCGCCATGGGGCTTGTCACAGTGAGAGCGTTCAGTGTGAGGGGGCAGCCATGGCTTTGATGTGGTGCCAGGTGACATTTTAAATGTTTGGTGACTTAACCCATGGGCTCAGCGGGTGGGTCTTTCTCAGCGGCTGGGGTTCAGTGGCTCATATAGAGCGGGAGGGAGGAAGGCTCTTGGGATCCTTTCAGATGAAGTCACGGCGATTTAGGAATCGGGATGAATAGTGTGAGTGCAGTGCCGTCGACTCACTGACCGAAACTAGAAATGAATTCCGGGTCCATATGTCTCTTTATTTAACCCCTGTTTGATTATGGGTGTAGTATTAACATCAGTGTTGCTCCACCTTCTGGTTCTGGAGGCCCATAGTCCCAAACCTGTTCTGCCTTAACACCCACTTCCGGTCAATAGTAGGCTGTTTATGAGCTGGTTAGTTGGAGTAGGTGTGTTGGGAGCAAGGTTAAGTGCAGGGCCTTAAGCCCCACCCCCTTAACCCTACATGTCTTTATCATAGTGCAATTAGATTCAGTGTTAGAACTGGAGATGTGATAACCCTTTATTGATCCCGAAGGAAACTGGAGGAAGGAAAGCCTCCCAGCCTGGAAATCAAACCCCAGTCATCGGAATGATAGCCAGGGATACTCTCCACTGGCACCACGCAGGCCTGATTTGAACTGGTAACCTCTTGGACATGTGGCAAGGATTTTTGTTCCTCACCTAACAGAAGATACCGGTACTGGGAAGTTTTGGTCCATTAAATACATTTTGGACAGCTGCCAATCTGCTTAAGCTCACTATTATTCAAGCTGGAGGGATCATGTGACCTTCATTCACCCTCTGGATTATCCCTCATGGTGCCAAGAGTGAACTCAGGAATGGGGAAGGGTGCTCTTGCTGTTAATGCAAGAACTTGAGAATGGCAGAACTCTGTTAGGTGTCTTAAAGATACAGGTAGCTCAGCTGACCTAATTTCCCAATCCCGGGATTTTCCTAAATTTGTTCTTAAGGTAGCTCCTAGAAAACAGGTCTGTGTTGGATTTATGATGTGATCTTAAACCCTGAACCTCTTGAGTGTGTGTAGATTCTGTTCTTACTTAAAAGAACAAATCCCAAATAAGAAAACACACTGCGCCCAATCTTTTGGAATAACCGCAAATTTTTTATTTTATTTATCTATTTCTGTTAGATTTGTGTTTTTTCAATGTTCTAATAAATTATTGCAATCTATTTCAATTATATCTTATTTATTATTATTATTATTATTATTATTATTATTATGTATTAAAAACTATCTAACTTAATAAATAAATAAATAAATATATAAATAGTTCTACTCATTCTAAAGCTAGCTGCTAAGATTTGAATGCTGTTTAAGGATCAGCTCCCAAAAGAAGTTTGGGGTTAATGTCTTCAATACTTAGACTATTACTGTCACTTACCGCCCCCTCTGGTGCACATGCGTTACTGCAGATGGCTTCTGTTCTCGCTCCACCCTGTCTCCACCCACTCTCAAACACCTGCAGCTGATCTAGGACTCATTAGAACTCCCATTTATACCCCACCGTTTGTTCTGCCAGGTTGTTGCTTTCCACGGTTCTAGGCCGTGGTTCTGAGTTCTTGTGCTCCTGATCTGAGTATCTGGTCCTGTTCTTGTTCCCTGGTTCGGACACCTGCTCTGGTAATCTAAGAGGAGTGTTGAGTGTTTTGGAAGGAGTGTTGAGTGTTGTAGGAGGAGTGCTGAGTGTTGTAGGAGGAGTGCTGAGTGTTGTAGGAGGAGTGTTGAGTGTTTAGGAGGAGTGTTGAGTGTTATAAGAGGAGTGTTGAGTGTTTGAGGAGAAGAGTGTTGAGTGTTTTTGAGGCAGAGAAAGAAATGTCTGATTACTCTGTGATTAGATGTGCGGATCGTCAGATGGGCATGCGGGAAGCAGGTGAAGCCCCCACACGGTACAAGACAAGCAGAAGCTTCATGGTAGGCAAACCGGTCAGCAGGCAGGCAGTGGCACCCAGCCGAGGCAGGTGAAGCAGCGGCGTCAGAGGGCACAGGATGGGCAGTAGCTCCGAGGCATACCAGAGAGTTCGGGCAGTAACTCCGCTCGGGCGCAGAAGAACACACCGACAGCTACAGGAGACTAATGATCAAAGTCTCGACTGAGCAGGCTGGGCTTAAGCCTAGCCTTGAAGACTGAGGCTGTGTCTGAGTCCCAAACACTGACTGGAGGGTTGTTCCAAAGCTGGGGGGCTCCGACTGTACCTTGAGCGAAGACCACTTAGAGCTTTATGTGTTCTCTGACGGACATGTGGATGTTTACCTCCGCCAGGGTAAAGAAAAGTTCCTGGAGATCCTGCATCGCTACATGGAGGTGCATGGGACGGTGTACTACGAGACCCAGCGCCCCCCGGAGGTCCCTCCCTTTGTCAAGAACCATGGACTGCTGCCGCAGCAGGAGCTGCAGCAACTTCTGCGCAAGGCTAAGGTGGTGTTTTGTTGCTCTACCGATGGAACGTGGATGTAGCTGTCATGTAGTAGCAGTGTGGTGTGTCTTCATTAAGAGTTCTTGACTCGTCTTATTGTTCTGTCACAGCTCTTCATTGGTTTTGGTTTTCCCTACGAAGGCCCCGCCCCCTTAGAAGCAATAGCCAATGGGTGTATTTACTTGCAACCCAAGTTCCACCCCCCCCACAGCTCGCTCAACCATGAGTTCTTCAGGGGGAAGCCTACGTCCAGAGAGGTGAGTCAGTGAAGTATGCTAGAGATTACACTTTACAGCACCAGTTAGCACCATGGTAACGGGAATCTGGGAATGTGGGAATCTCGCTAACTGCCTCAATTGTGACGGAGGCTAGGCTTTTATTATATTCCGAATCAGCCGCTTCGTTCTGGTGAAGGCAGCGGTAGGAGAAAACCATCAAATTGATCCGGAGGTTTTTCATGTTGGAGAAAGCACAGCTGACCTATACCTGGCAACCCACCAGCGTGCTGACACTGTGGCCCTGTGGGAATTATTTTTTTTTTGTGATGAGCATTTTTTCCATGCAACTTCTCACAGTGACTTTGACAGTTTAGCTTAGCAGAGAGCCTAGCGGAGATGTGACCTGCATACTGATCGAGGAGCCGTCATAAGGGCCCATGAATCTTTCTTTGCTATTCATGAATCTGAGAAGCAGGGCTTAGGAGGGGCTGCGCTGCGGGTTGCCTGGGTCAGCACCTCGTATGAAAATCTAATATTCTGCAAAGTGCAGTTTTGGGGCAGTTTAGGTTTCGCTGGAGGTTAGGTGCTCGTGTCGTTGCCCACAGAGCTGGCTTGATGCCATGGGTCAGATGAACCAGCTGAATATTGTCCAGGTATATCTGCTGTGTGTCTGTGGCAGGTGTCCTCTCAGCACCCGTATGCCGAGCAGTACATCGGGCGGCCTCACGTCATGACTGTGGACTACAACAACTCTGAGGAGTTCGAGACGGCGGTCCGTGAGATCATGAGGACAAAGGTGAGGTCAATCTGTGCAGTACAGTATGCAGTATATACTGTATATACGGCATCATGTAATGGTGTATATGCCGTATATGGCATTCTGTACCGGTGTATATACTGTATACGGTGTATATATCGTATATGGCATTCTGTAATATTGTATATACTGTTTACGGAGTTCTGTACCGGTGTACATACCGTATGCAGCGTTCTGTACCGGTGAATATGCAGTATACAGCATTCTGTACCGGTGAATATGCAGTATACAGCATTCTGTACCGGTGTATACACTGTATACGGCATTCTGTACCGGTGAATATGCAGTATACGGCATTCTGTACCGGTGTATATACTGTTTACGGCATCATGTACCGGTGTATATACCGTATGCGGCATCATGTACCGTTGCATATACTGTATACGGCATTCTGTACCGGTGTATATACCGTATACGGCATTCTGTACCGGTGAATATGCAGTATACGGCATTCTGTACCTGTGAATATGCAGTATACAGCATTCTGTACCGGTGTATACACTGTATATGGCATTCTGTACCAGTGTATATACTGTATACGGCATTCTGTACCGGTGAATATGCAGTATACGGCATTCTGTACCGGTGTATATACTGTTTACGGCATCATGTACCGGTGTATATACCGTATGCGGCATCATGTACCGTTGCATATACTGTATACGGCATTCTGTAACGGTGGATATACCATATGCAGCATTCTGTACCGGTGTATATACTGTATACGGCATTCTGTACCGGTGTATATACTGTATACAGCATTCTGTACCGGTGTATATACTGTATACGGCATTCTGTACCGGTGTATATACTGTATACGGCATTCAGTAACAGTGTATATATACAGTATACGGCATTCTGTACCGGTGTATATACTGTATACGGCATCACGTACCTTTGTATATACTGTATACAGCATTCTGTACCGGTGTATATACTGTATACAGCATTCTGTACCGGTGTATATACTGTATACAGCATTCTGTACCGGTGTATATACTGTATACGGCATTCTGTACCGGTGTATATATACTGTATACGGCATCACGTACCTTTGTATATACTGTATATGGCATTCTGTACCGGTGTATATACTGTATATGGCATTCTGTACCGGTGTATATATACTGTATACAGCATTCTATACCGGTGTATATACTGTATACGGCATTCTGTACCGGTGTGTATATACTGTATACGGCATTCTGTACCGGTGTGTATATACTGTATACGGCATTCTGTACCGGTATATATGCAGTATACGGCATTCTGTACCAGTGTATATACCGTATATGGCATTCTGTACCGGTATAAACTGAATATGGCAGTCTGTGCTGGTATATACTGTATATATGGCGTTCTGGACCGGTATATACTGAATACGGCATTATGTACCGCTGTATACCATGTATACAGTACAGTGTGCAATGTAAAATGGAACTCTTACTGCCACATCCTGTACTACAGGACGATTACCAGATAATTATGTTCATGAATGAAATGGCTGTGTTGCATTATGGGATGCTGTATATCCTGAAGATAACTCTAGCTGCACATTGGAATATTTATCAGAGCAGTACATCATCCCATGTACCAGGGTCATTAGCGTCGGTCATGTACCGCATAACGCCTTCAGGCTCGGTCGGCATGCGAGTCATACGCGGTAGCTATTTTAAACGAAGCCGTTCTGTGGGGCTTGAGGAGCATCATGATTAGTAACACCTGCCACATTATTGAGGCACAATAGACATTTGTTTGCCGTGTGCTGATTGATTGCAGCTGTTTCGATTGAGGGGGCAATCAGATTTGAGCATTTCTATGTCTATTAGTTGCTAATATCCTCCTTTCACAGCATTCATCCACTTCATTTACGTCCAATGAGCCTGCCTTCGGTCTGATTACTCTGGAACGATCGCGGCGTTCATGTGTAGTGTGTCTTCATCCCGAGTAAGCTCCTGGACTATTGATGGCAGAATAGAAAGCGGCATGTAAACAAAACATACGGCTGAGTTAGAGGTCTTTTGTGCTCTTTTTTTATTATGCTGGCACAATAGACGTAGATTCCTTCAGGACCTGGCTGGTGTGCTTTCACTGAACCAGTCACCTGAGTAATGGAGCTAATTCATGTAATCATCTTCCCCGGTCTTTTTAGGGCTCTAATTACAAAGTAGGACCTCTCAGTAATACCAACATGTTCACCAGCTTGTCACCACAGACCGACACGCGTGGTTACAAGCAGCCTAACTGAAGGAATCTCAGGTGGAAAGACTAATTGACGGTGGGAGGCATTCATTAACAGCCTTGCCTTCGTCTCTCAGGGGGGATAATGGAGGCAGCCTGGGTAGAGGCAGGGTAGCAGCAGGATTGAGCCATCAGAGATAAAGTGTGCTAGGTTTGCACTTGCTACACTGGATGATTTCCATATACCAGTAAAAGTTCTGCAGGATGTGGAGAAGGTGGAGGTGTTACCCACTACTGACTGTGTTACATTCAGAATTTTGTCCTATTGGGAATGAATGGGGTAAAAAGGCAAAAGGGGAAGACCCCCAAGCACAAATCCAGTCTTGGTCTGACCCACACTCGTCTCTTGTCTTGTCTCAAACCCCGTTGCTTCCTTTAACCTACAGCTACCAAGCTACAGGTGCTCACTCAGGGCAGATACCCAAACTCTAATCCACAGCCATACTGACCCGCACTCCTCTATGTGTTGTTTAATCATCCTTCCTGCCATAGGCTGCCAATAATTTCCAGCAGCAGCTTAGGAACCAGCCAGCAACAAGCTTAGGCTGTGGAATCTCTCACCCAATCAGAAACCCTCGTTTTGAGGCAGACCCTAATCATGGCAGCTACATGGTATCATCTGTCGTGTCTCTGTGTTACTGTAGTGGATGGGCTTGATTTTCATTTTTTTCCTTCCAAAATTTCATTGTTTTTTTTTTTTGTTTTTTTTGTTTTTTTACAGAAACTTGTAAACCGTTTGAATGGAATGTTACGGTGGCCGAGAAGTTCAAAAAAATGAAAGTATCAGAAAAATAAAATTACAATAATTTAAAGGAAAAATTATAAACAAAAAAAATTACATTCGATAAACAAAATTACAAAAGCAAAAACAGTTTTACAAGGCCAAATAAAAAAAGAAAACAAAATTACAGAAATTAAAAAAAAAATTATGAACAAAAAAATTACATTTGATAAACAAAATTACAAAAGCAAAAACAGTTTTACAAGGCGAAATAAAAAAAAAAGAAAACAAAATTACAGAAATTAAAGAAAAAATTACGAACAAAAAAAATTACATTCGATAAACAAAATTACAAAAACAAAACTTACTTTACAAGGGCAAAAAAATCAGAAAACAAAATTACAGAAATTCAAGAAAAAATTATGAACAAAAAAAATTACATTCGATAAACATAATTACAAAAGCAAAAACAAGTTTACAAGGGCAAAAAAATCAGAAAACAAAATCTGTACCGAAACACTTTTACACACTGTGAATTCTGAGGGAAAGGGTGGGTCTAACACACAGGAAGTGCTTGTAAAGTGCGGACCCTTGTCAATCAAACTGTTTGGCGGTGGTAGAGTGGGTGGAATATGGGATGGTCATGCACTTCCTGTTTCTTAGACCCTCCTATTTCCTCTGAACTCAGTTTCTGGTACCGGTAGAAGTGTTTTACCATTAGTTTTACTTTTTTGTAATTTTGTTTTCTGGAATTTAATATTTTTTGCACTTCTCAGCCGCCGTAGAACATTAACGAGACGTACTAGAACAGTGGGACAAAGACTCCCTGTAAATCTGGCCCATCCTGGTTAAAACAGGATCTACAAAACACACCTACGGATGTAATGTATTTAAACCAGAACAGCCATGTTCACCATTTATGATAAGATTCCTGGGTGTCAACGTCATAACCTTCTCAAGTGCATTGGTCTTTTTTGCCTGGAACCCCACCCTATTACCAATCTCTCTATGATAACAACGACTAGACCTTCATCCAAACACCACACAGAAAATCAGAACCCGTCATGTGACTGTATCCTGATAAACAGATCCGGTTCTATACACCGATCCACTTTACTACGGTCAGCATGGACACCCATGCATTGCAGCTCCTCCATATTTACATATGTAAATGAGTTAAAGGTGGCTCCGCCCAGGTCGCTGAACATACCGCTGATGAGATGCTGGGTTGGGTCAGGTTAATCACTCTTTGATGGGCCGCCAATCAATCTGTCAAAGAAAAAACCCGTCTGCTGGCCTTAGATCAGACGTAGCAGAGTGAGGAGCTTCCTGTTCAACAGACTGACCATACAGCTATAACGCACACACTGCCCGCAGCTAGCGTACACGCCGCGTTAGCTCCTGGTGCTGTCAGTCACCGCAGGAGTTAGCCGAAACCAATTAACCTCCCCTCCTCTCGGCTTCACAGTGAGACCGCTTTGTTTCTGTATGGGACTGCAGATCACACGACGGCTGCAATTGAGATTTACACGCAAACAGAGACATGACAGGAAGTGAACACGGCCAGCAAAGCCGTAGACTGAAGCAGAGCTTCTCTATCCTCATCCTCAATGCATAGGAAGCTACTGTAATTAATCTGCAGGGAGCGTCCCCGTGTTTTAGCAGCAGCGCTCAAGTGCACTTTCATCTCCCGAGGTGTTGGCGGCGACGGCGCTTGGCATTTCGAGACATTTCATGGGAGGCCGGATTGTTTACGAGAGAGCGCATTAATCGAATCAGCTTAATCAAGCGCGCGGTTTGTTGCAGGTTTCCATTGGGCTACGAGATCGTTGGCGCCGAAGACAAAGGAGGAAGATGAAAATGTGATTTATCGAGTCAGTGGTTCCTGACTGTCACAAAGCCAGAGGCAATTAAACCTGACGGGCCCGGCAATTACCACGTTTGTCTGTTTTGACTAATGGGCTGAAATACCTTTTGATTGCAATTAGCCTGAATAATGATGAGCAAGGAGGAGGGAAAAAACCGAGCTTCAAACAGTGATTAAAAACAGGAGGCTGTTCAGTAGACGTGACTGGCGTCTGTGTGCTTCCAGGTGGAGCCGTATTTGCCGTACGAGTATACGTGCGAGGGGATGCTGGAGAGAGTCCACGCTTACATTCAGCATCAGGTGGGTCCACACACACACACACACACACGGAGGTAAGTACCTGTAAGTGCCCACATGTCCTAAACATGGACAGCTTTCTGGATGGAGGCCACATCAATGTTGACACTCCGGCATCAAAGAAGTGGGCCAGATTTGGTGGAGGCCTTCCCTGGCACAATTCCTGGAGAGAATTCCCAGTAGACTGGGATTTTATCCACTGGTAGACCAGTATGACCGTACGCTTCCATACACCTGCAGATTCAGCACTATGGTCTTTGGCCACGCCCACATGCAGTCCCTCCTTTTAGCCAATCAGTAACATCTGCTTTGGAGACGTTTCCACACATGGAACGAGACATTCCCTGCACTGTAGCACCTCTTCCCAATCTATGGATCCCGTCACTCACCATCATCCTCATGCAGCGCTATCCGCACCACCATAAACCCACAAGGTGACTGAGTTTTCTGGTCCCATGAGCTGGTATGCACTAAGTATGCACTGTCTAGCCAAAAGTATGGGGACGCTCCTTCCAATTGTTGATTTAAGGTGTTTCAGCCCCACCCGAAATGAAGCACGTAGCTTTCGCTGTGATGCTGGCATAAGATGCCACAAGTCAGTTTGTGAAACGTCCGTCCTGCTAGAGCTACTACAAGTGCTATTACCGTGAAGTCAAGGCATGCAGGAGCAACAACAGCTCCGCCATGAAGCACTGGACCATGTAAACCAAATCTGACGCTCTCTGTTGAGTCCCAAACTCCATCTGGTAGCAACATCAGCACGAGAGCTCTTCACCAGGGTCTTCATGAGCAGCTGCACCCAGTGAATCCAGGAGAACGTTCCCTACTGGAATGCACCGTGCTAACAGGAAGGTTTGGCAGAGGGGGCATAATCGTCTGGCGGCAGTTTGGGAAGAACCCTTTTCCCGGTCCAACATGTGCACAAAGACAACTCCATAAGGACATGGTTTGTGGATTTCAGTGTGGAGGAGCTCCAGTGGCCTGCCCAGAGCCCGGACCTTCACCAACCCCACCTTTTGGAGCGAACTGGAATGTCAGTCGTGAGCGAGGCATTGTCCCAGTGGAACAGTGTATGAATTCCCATAGACACACAGTCAAATCGGAAAAGCCTTCAGAGACGGTTGTTATGGCTACAAAGAGGGCTCAGCTCCATAACGATCCTCTTGGGTTTGGAATGGGATACCCAACACGTCATAGCGTATACGAGTACATATGTGCAGTATTATATAGTAGTATACTATAACAACTATAATAATGGCATATGGTGATAATAATATTAATAATAATAATAATAATAATGATAATAATAATAATATTAAAAAATATATAATATGACCAGTATACATTATATCTATGTAAGTACCTCATATTTAAATATTTATATGAATAGTTTAATACTAATTATGTTAATTATATAATTAATAATTATAATAATTAATCAAAAGCCCCAACAGCTAAACGTTCAGGTGTTTCAGGTGTATTTAGGGTTTGGTAGACCACCACAATGACCCCCAGAACAACACCAGAGCCTATCCAGCCTGTGCACCCCACTCTGGTTCCCTTGTTATTATTTATAATATTAATCCACACACGCTAATACACACACATACACACATACGCACACTCTCCATCTCACACCTGCCGGCAGCAGCACATCATTCACTCCATAATCACACGCTGCAACCGGCTGATTACAGCCTGATCCACAGCTATTGAGCCGAACACAACAGGAACATGCAGGAGCGGATAAAGGGACAAATCACAGCCGCTCTGAGGAGGAGGAGAGAGTGAAAAGGCATGCAAGGCAACGAAGCAGCGGATGAATAACCGGAGAACGAAAGAGGGCAGGAACGGAGGAATATTAGAGTGACAGCTCTGTGAAAAATCCCATGTACACAGTGTTCTCCTCATGGCTCCATAGATAACGTAGAACACGTAATGAATGCTTACACCCCACCACTTAGCACAGTCACCCTCACCTACAGGCATCAACGGCTGCTCACGCAGTCTATACCACAGTACCTACATTTAGAGCTTAGAGTTATACACTCCACCTAATGAGAAACTGTAGAACAGACTCAGTCTATACCACAGTACCTACATTTAGAGCTTAGAGTTATACACTCCACCTAATGAGAAACTGTAGAACAGACTCAGTCTATACCACAGTACCTACATTTAGAGCTTAGAGTTATACACTCCACCTAATGAGACACTGTAGAACAGACTCAGTCTATACCACAGTACCTACATTTAGAGCTTAGAGTTATACACTCCACCTAATGAGAAACTGTAGAACAGACTCAGTCTATACCACAGTACCTACATTTAGAGCTTAGAGTTATACACTCCACCTAATGAGAAACTGTAGAACAGACTCAGTCTATACCACGGTAACTACATTTAGAGCTTAGAGTTATACACTCCACCTAATGAGAAACTGTAGAACAGACTCAGTCTATACCACAGTACCTACATTTAGAGCTTAGAGTTATACACTCCACCTAATGAGAAACTATAGAACAGACTCAGTCTATACCACAGTACCTACATTTAGAGCTTAGAGTTATACACTCCACCTAATGAGAAACTGTAGAACAGACTCAGTGTATACCACAGTACCTACATTTAGAGCTTAGAGTTATACACTCCACCTAATGAGAAACTATAGAACAGACTCAGTCTATACCACAGTACCTACATTTAGAGCTTAGAGTTATACACTCCACCTAATGAGAAACTGTAGAACAGACTCAGTGTATACCACAGTACCTACATTTAGGGCTTAGTGATATACACTCTACCTAATGTGAAACTGTAGAACAGACTCAGTGTATACCACAGTACCTACATTTAGAGCTTAGAGTTATACACTCGATCTAATGAGAAACTGTAGAACAGACTCACTCTATACCACAGTACCTACATTTAGAGCTTAGAGTTATACACTCGACCTAATGAGAAACTGTAGAACAGACTCAGTGTATACCACAGTACCTACATTTAGAGCTTAGAGTTATACACTCAACCTAATGAGAAACTGTAGAAGAGACTCAGTCTATACCACAGTACCTACATTTAGAGCTTAGAGTTATACACTCCACCTAATGAGAAACTGTATAATTAACTGTATAACTAAAACAAGTAATGCTAGAACTTTCTACTCAGTGTTAATGTGCTCTAAAATTCCATTAGGAAGCTCCTTTCGTACGATTCCCTCAGTCTAGGGCCGTCTCATGTTAAACCGTGATTGATCTTGTGTATTTAATCGTAATGACACGGTCTTGATTAATCTTTCCCTGTGTATTAGCAGCTACACTCCCCTCATGACCTTCAGACTTCATAAATGATGAACGCTATGAAATATCTTCTCGCTATTTGGGAAGGAAAGGAGGAGAACGTGTTGCCGGGTTTGGAATATAAATCTGGTTCTGGGTTCTGAGAGCAATGTGAATGGTTTATGAACAATGTTCCACAAAAAAGAACAAAGAGTGAACAAGAGACGTTTGTAGAAGACAAAGTTGCATCAGAATTTCTGGACATGCTCGGGGTTCACGGTAGCTTCCCCCAAATCCCTAAACACTTTAAAAAGGGTTTCATTGGTCCAATTAAAAAAACATACTTCCAAGTTTCTTATAAACAAATAAACAAGGTGTATCCAACCTACTTTGAATGAGCAATTCTTTAAATAAATTTTTTTTTTGAGTCGAGTAAATCAATGGGTTACTAATAGGGTTGCTCGTAGGGTTGAGTTTGTCATTAGTTACTATATATTCAAGCCCAGGCCATCCCTTACGATATTAGCTAGCTATAAGCTAATCCCAAGACGTTATATATAGTGAAAGCACAGTGAAGTGTTTCAGGTATGAAAATGGCTTAGCTGGAATAACTGACTGTGCTCTCGTTACTGACGCTAAAGCCGCTAATAGCTAACTTCAGCCTAGACTAGGGTTTACACTGATCTCGTAAAATACGGAATCGTCCTTTATTTGGCAATTAAATGTTGCGTCCCGTATTAAACCAATACGTACTGGTTCTGTATTTCCGTAAATGTCCGATATACACTGAATGATCACAATCTCGCTCAAACAATCCCACCCCCGCACCGGAATCAGATCAAACACAGGACGTGATTTTGAACACATGTCACTCACGCATGACCACGCCCTCCATTCTCTATTTTCATTTCTGAAAGGTGGCAATCCTAGTCCAGACTTTCCAATGAGACCAAGGCTGGGGGCAGTGAAGCTGGTGATTAAGCAGGCACGTCGACACAAATCTTAACAAAGGCTAATGGAAGACAAAGGATCACGGTTTCAAAATAAAAGTCCCTTTTTTTTCAGTTCACAAATTCAGAAATTTAGCTGTTTCTAATATCCCGCCCAGCTCCTACGCGATTGCTTGTAACAACATGAAGTCAATTTTTAGGTCGTGAAGGCAAACAATTTAGCATCCAATATTAATAACTATTGTAATTGCTCATAATACGCCTAAAAATGGAACTCGACTCGATTTTAGTTTTAGAAATGAGATGTGTAGTGTCATTTTCATGTCTTTCTAATATATTGGCACCTAAAACATACATGTGTTATAAAGCCTGTGATGGATTCGCAACCTGTCTAGGGCCGAAGGAGTGCTGGGATAGGCTCCAACACCCCCTAACAAGATAGATAGATAGATAGATAGATAGATAAATAGATAGATAGATAGATGAACACTTTATTGATCCTGAAGCTGCCAGTAGCGGTTACATGATTACACAGTACAGTACAGTAGTACACTACGATAATAAGGGTGGTACAGTCTGAACAGAAGAATGTGCAGGCTCAGCCAAAATGATCATCTATAAATAATACTGGCAGCTCTAGATAAATATATCTCACTTATTACAATGAGGCAAGAATATATACAATACAATCTATCTACAAATATACCAATACCACTGTAGATGCCAAGTAAAACATATGTAACAAAAAATATGGAGATAAAAAGGCAATAATAAAAAAAGAAAAGGAAAAATATTGTATTTTAATGCAGTTAAAACATTGTATTGCATTAACCTTGGCTTGTAATCAAGGGTGAATAGTTGGTCTGACCAAACACACAATGATCTCATAACACTGGAAAACAAAATCTTTTCAGAAAAAGCAGAATGGAGCTGAATGGAAGATCAATAGAATTTTAAAAGTGATTTTTACTGCAGAAAAGTTTTATATTTTATTTTTATAACTACAGGTTATAATTAATAATTACCTTTTTAAACTATGTAAATGGTGTCAGGTGTTTTTACAATGTCAAAAATTGAAGAACGACAATCAGGCAGTCCGTGAGGCAGCTTGGCTAGGTGCTGATTTACAGTGCCAGAGATGATTTCAGAGCTGAAGCTAAAACTTTGCTCAGGTAGCCGGTAAGATTCAGCTTGCAATGGCAGTACAGCCTCAGTGGCAGGGTCCAGAAAGTGTTTTTAATCATGTGTCTCAATGAACCAGAAACATCAGACTGATGTCGCTTGAAAGGCCCAATCAAGCCTCAGCTCTCCTTAGAAGCTCAGATAACCAAACTGAAGCTCTTATTTTGGACATATTAGAAGAAACAATCAGCTCTTTGGAAAACTAAATATAGCTGGAACAGATGGAGGGAAAGGAAACAAGATGGCCAGCAACAAGACGGATATACACAATCGTGACTCTGATGAAGATTAAGACTTCTGAAGGTCCAGACATGAGCCAGGACTTAATGTTACTTAATAATAATAATAAAAATAAAAGCTCCAACAATTTTACCACAGCTGTCCAACATCTTGCCAAAATGACCTCACTTGGTGAAGCAAAAACTATACAGTGCTGTCCTGACTATTAATATATCCTGTCTTCTTGCTGTTTATTTATCATTTTTCTATTATAATTTGCCAAAAAGAGACTTATTGTAGGGCCAGCAATCAGGCTGTTATTCTTCTATGGGGAAAAAAAGCCTACGGTACAAGGAATGAGTCACCTTGTGTGTTTAAGGTAGTAATAACTTCAGGCTCCTGCAGATGGCGCTGCATGAGGATGATGGGGCTATAAATCCCTGTGGGGTGTGAGTGATGGGATCCATAGATTGGGAAGAGGTGCTACAGTGCAGGGAATGTCTCATTCCATGTGTGGTAAACGCTCCAGAGCAGATGTTAATGATTGGCTAAATGGAGTAACTGCATGTGGGCGTGGCCAAAGACCATAGTGTGAGGAAGTAGCTGAATCTGCAGGTGTATGGAAGCGTACGGTCATACGGGTCTACCAGCAGTGGCTAAAATTCCAGGCTACAGGGAATTCTCCTCGGAATTGTGCTAAGGAAGGCATCCACCAAATCTGGCCCAACTGACCAATTCTCTGAGGTAAGAGTGTCTGGACACTGATGTGGCTACATCCAGAAACTTGTCCAGTCCATGCCAAATCCAGTCCCAGCTGTCATTGGTGCTTGTGGACGTATTACACACTAGTAGGTACATTTCTGTCAGGTTTATCTCTCAGCTTTTCATTGGCCAATCTCCAGGATAAATATAAATTTTAAATATTTAAAATATTTTAGAATTTCACCTCCTGTCTTTCCTTGTACAGGACTTCTGCAGTCCCGCGCCTCCATTTCCTCCAACCAACGCCTCTAGAGTTTGGCCCGGGGGTCCATTCACCCTGCTGTCCAACTCAACGTTCCTAGGCTGGGCTGCTAACTCTACGGCTCCGCCCTGCTGGCCCCCGCTGAGTGCGTTGAGGCTCATGGTGTCCGCGGAAGGCCAGTCATGCATAGAGGCCTGCCGGACCTCAGGCCTGGTGTGTGAACCTGCCTTCTTCCTTTTCATAAACAACAAGGAGGCGCTGAGCAAGTGAGTTCCAGGTTCTGATCGTTTAACCCTAACGTATAATCCAAGAGTGGGGGTCCAGCACAGCTGGACACAACTGGGCTCACTTTCTCAAGATGGCAACCCTTTTCCTCATGCTAACCAAAATGGATGTCTTTTAGCTGATGTAATTAGCAAGTAGTGTTCTCCTGCAAGCGTGTTGAAGTCCAGTGATGTTAAGTTAGTGGTAGTTCCAAGGGACGTGGTGTATTTGGAGGAAGTTGGTGCTAGCCTTCACCCGCCCAGTTATGTAGCTTAGTGAAATTTGGGGAGACTTCACTAATGGATGGAAGAAATTTGGAGAACACTGGGTTGGAGATGCCCACTACTGATGCCTACTAGATATGATTCTGCTGTCCAGCATGTAGGCATGAACACTGGTGGTCTTACAAACCTTGATTGTTTCACTTGCTGTTAGCCATTCGTGTGAGTCATGTAGATATAAATAGGCTTTCATACATACTGACCTACCCAGCTACGGTGCTACACCTCCACCATCTAACTGCCACACTTTAAACCGGAGCTGTATCAAGCAAAAGCTGATTAGTTGAGCAAGGGATGTATATACCCTTGTGTCCACTTCATCAGCCCCACTGACCATATAGGACACTCTGTAGTTCTACAGGTACAGACTGTAGTCCATCTGTTTCTCTGTGTACTGTATTACCCTGTTCTTCAATGGTCAGGACCCCCACAGGACCACCACAGAGCAGGTATGATGTGGGTGGTGGATCATTCTCAGCACTGCAGTGACACTGGCGTGGTGGTGGTGTGTTAGTGTGGGTGGTGCTGGTGTGAGTTGATTAAACACAGCAGGGCTGCTGGAGTGTTTAGACACTGTGTCCACTCACTGTCCACTCTATTAGACACTCCTACCTTGCTGCTCCACCTTGTAGATGGACAGTCAGAGACGATAGCTCATCTTCTGCTGCACAGTGCAGTGTTGGCCATCCTCTAGTCCTTCATCAGTGGGCACAGGACTCTGCCCACAGGACTCTGGCCCACAGGACGCTGCCCACAGGACACTGCCCACAGGACACTGCCCACAGGACGCTGCCCACAGGACACTGCCCACAGGACGCTGCCCACAGGACGCTCATGACAGATGCCAATTACAGTTATGGAATGTTAACTGTTATACTACTGGAGGAACTCTGTCTGGACAGTTTGCTCAGGCGCTGATCAAACAGCTGGCCCAAGCAGCTGCAGTGTAGGCCCAGCGGGTCATGAAGCCTCATAGCTGGAGTGCAGTGTCACTCAAATGTCCGGTCCAGTCAACCACATAGCAGCGGTACAGCATCACTCAAGCGGCCGATCCTGGCAGCCTCATAGCTTCAGTGCAGCGTCAATCAACTGTCCACTTCAGGCAGTCTTGAAGCGGCTGTGGTGTAGCATCTCTCAAGGGACCAGCCTTCGAGCTGCAAGGGGAAGGCACTCTCGGTTGCTGGCTCAGTGGATGCGATGAATGGCAAACTCCTCAGCCGGTGGGGAATCACCAAAGCAGCAGCTGAAACGAGCGCCAGCAGAAAACACACACCAGGATGTCGATACAATGTCATTTATATATGCTGAAAAAGAATCTTCAGGTAATGCTTTAAAAATACACTCAACAAGTAGTAGCTCCACCCAGAAGGAGGTGTGGGAGTGCGGTGCTGATGGGAAGGAAGATAAAGGAGACCAGGATCAATAACTGATGATAAATTTAGACTGATATGATCAATATTTATTGAGCTACACATACAGAAGTCTGTCTCTCAGTATGGCGTCGGGCCGCCGTGTTTGCTAACCCAACACGCCAGACGTCTCGGTATGGAGCTGTAGAGGTTCCTAACGGAGTCCTGTGATAATCCATCCCATGCAGCTTGAACATCCTCACACAGTTCCTGCAGATGGTGCGGTAGGGGTGGAGGTGGAGTGACACCAGGTCTTCTGGTCGCGTGACAACACACCGTTCATCTTGGTGCTGACCACGGTGCCTCCACACACGGATTCGTTGGGAACCAGCCTCATTAAGGAACCAGCCTTGTGACCAGAGGGTTGCCAACAGTAACAACAAGGCACCTTGAGCAAGGCACCTAACCTCCAACTGCTCCAGGGTAACGGTCTGTGTGCATGTAGTTCTGCGTGGTGCAGCCGTCTGCCGATGGTGCTGCACTAACAGGATGACTCATGGAGGACACCACTGCTCACTGGATGTCCATAGTTGTGGGTGTTGGGTCAGTCAGGTACAGCGATAAGGCCCGTCCTTCCAATGTCAAACCTTCCCACCAAGTTTCCTTCCTGTCGGTTGATTCTTTCTGGGTGCAGATGTTGGTGCAGCTGCATTTTCGACTTGAGTGTACCTTAGTGATTCGTTATTTAGTCCGTGATCGTACAGTGCGTAGCAGACCCGAACTTCC
The DNA here is from genome assembly GCA_024036415.1 of Prochilodus magdalenae. Classification (NCBI taxonomy): domain Eukaryota; kingdom Metazoa; phylum Chordata; class Actinopteri; order Characiformes; family Prochilodontidae; genus Prochilodus; species Prochilodus magdalenae. Next base: position 61,535 of record JAMWET010000724.1, read on the forward strand.
TTCGCTAGCTGTTGTGGTTTCAAATTGAACAGGATGTCGGAATCTACCAGTTGATCAGCGGCGAAGGGCAGCTTCCACTGGGGCTTCTCCCGGCTCCAGGAAGCAGAAAGAGAATTGTGTATGAGGACGTTCGTTCGTTTTGTGCGAGTTCAAAGCTGCGACAGTGTCATGGAAGTGTATATCGGAACAGTGGATCTAGTTACCTCACAGGCAGCCGCAACAAAGAACAGCGGAGTCTTCTTCTCTCTCTCTCTATTATCCCCTCCCTCTCTCCCCAGCCCCCTTTGCTATCTCACCTTTTCCCAGCCACCATCTCTCTTCATTTAACCCGTCCTTTCATCTGTCTGTTATTCCATTCCCTCACCCCTTTGCTGCTCTCCTCCCTTCCCATTCAGTCTCCGATCTCCTCTTTCCCGGCCTAATCCTCACCTTCACCTTCTTGTAGCTGTTTTTCTAAGCTGTCTCTTTCATCGCTTCCTTCTTTAGCCTCTCTCTTTCTCTCTCTTTGTCCTTTCAGGCTGAAGGTCCAGTGTGAGGTGGTGGAGCTGGAGGTGAACCACATCTTTCCGGCGTTCTCCGTGGCCAGGCGCGAGTGCGGCCTGCCAGATAGGGAACCGCTCTTGTTCAGCTGTGCTGGCTTCAGCGCTAAAATACAGCCGTCTCTGTCCCTGCAGGGACTTCCGCAAAGGCCAGGTGGCGCTATGCAGGGGACTGCTTATGATGACCGAGGTGTCTTCTGGTGTTCCTTGGGACGAGCCGTCTCCAAATCTGGAGACACCCAGAGTGGCCCGGACAGGAATGTGATTCCTCTTGGTTCTTTGCCGTACCAGAGGTCATAGCCAACAGGTAGCTCCATCTAATGAACCCAGCAGAGGGGGGCGGCGCGGCTGAAGGGGGAAAGGGGAAAAAGGAAAAAAAGAAAAAAAGCCGCTGAAAGGAGGGGCTGAGGCTAGCACCTGGCGACGCAGGAGCGCAGGAGACGGCAGATTTGCTAGTTCTTTGGACATGTATGTGAGGTCTAGAAAGAAAAAGAAAATGCTCAGTCAAAGTGAGGCTGCTAGGGACCAGTGAAGGCGGAGGGAGAAGCCCCATCTCTGCCCTTGCCCAAATACTACGGTAGCACCAGTCACAGGGTTTAGTGACCAGTTAAGCTACAGAGGTAGCTTCCACCGGAGGGGTGGGAGAGGAGAGGGGGTGTTCCACCGGAGGGGGGGGGCCGGGCGGGGCCGGGTGAGGGGTGTAAGTTTTTTAAGTGATGGACTCTTATGGGAGAGGGAGAGGACCCCAATTCTATCTGGTTGCACAATCGTTGGAGGGGGCCCACAGATTGCCAAAACAGTGCTTCCCTACCTTGGTCTTGGAGTAACCCAACACATTTACATGTTGTACCCTGTGCTAATACACCTAACATGGTACTTGAAAGTGGGGAACCCTCAAGGCCTTCTATGACAAGCTAGAACGATGGGTGCAACTAATTGCTGATGATGTACTTATGACACTTAACACCATGGCCTTAGCAAAGACAGCAGGTGAGGAGCCTGGAGATTTTAGGATCCGTTTCTCCAGTTTTCTGAAAGCTAGCGATGCAACCCAAGCAAGGGCTTGGGAAGCTCTACTGACCTGTCGAGTGACCTGACTCTGACATCACAATAAAAGGTCATGTGTCATTAGAGAAGGAACATAATGGCCTATAACCCTGTCTTGTTTGGGGTCACTTATTTTTACGTCCACTGACTCATGAGGCCCTGAATTGATCTGGCTTCCCGAGACGTCTCGGCAAGTTCGCCAGGGGTGCAGGTTTTCCAGAAGCTGACATAAAAAGTCATGTGTCATTAGGAAAGGGGACGTAACGGTCTATAGTCCTGTCACATTTGAAGTCCGTTACTCTTATTTCCATGGAGTTATGATGCTCAAAATGTCTCTGTCCCTCTGGAAACTCAAATCTGGACCAGAGTCTCAGCAAGACCACCCTCGGTACAAATTTGAGAACGACCGGGATTAACATCTCGGGTTCCATGAAGGCTAGCAAAGTCATCCAGGACTCATTGGAAAGGACACGTCATGTGCCACTGACCTGTCGAGTTTTAAAGTTTAATTTTAAAGTTGGTTACTGCAAAGCATTCTCTCGTCCGGTGGTTTTGGTCTTGACGTCATCTCCGATTAGTTGACACTGACTCGATTTTCATCATAATTGTGAACCCCAACTTGTCATATTTAAACTGTACTACTCTTATTTCGTTACTAAGAAGTTATATAAAGTTTGGTTTTGATTTCATTCTTGAACCTTCCATCACAAATGACCCTATTAGTACTTGCTTCATCATGGTGTCTAGGTAGATACTTTCAAGCAAGTTCTCCCAATTGTTAGGCCTTAATGAGATGAGCTAAAGAAGGAATCTTCCTCTACCCTCTTCTGGAAGTTCATGATATTTCACTGACCAATTCCTGACCAATGTGTGGCAGTCACTTGTTAGAAATATTAAACAGTGGTAGCTCTAAACGCCAGGAGTCACGCTACAAGATACAGTCCTATATGTCAATGCCTAATTTCAGGCTTTAAATATATACATGCTAATTCTGAAATAGCCAAAATGTAAGCTTAGCGCTAACACACCATGGGCGCTAGCAGAAATTAGCATTATGGTGCTTTTCCCTTGATTGATTGATTTTTTCGGGTCATGTTTTGACCTTTTGGCCCACACTGGAGATCTACTATTGCTAGCCATAGTTTGTCAAGTTTTGGGAGTTGGGTGAAAATGTGTACCTGCACATGTTTTGTAATGTCGGTTGAGCTTTGGACCCTTTCCCATCCCCTTCTAGCATGTATACGCCAGAACAGTCTCACCAAACCCTGGTGTTACCAAACCCTGGTGAAGTAACATGAGTGGGTTAGCATTGGGGGAACACTAGAACCTACAAGACAGGGGTTCTCCTGGACCAGGGTCGGGAACCACTGAGCTAAAAGCCAAGACCTCGGTTTGGAATCACTCTAGACAGTAGAGTTTGGCATTTTTGGAGATTCTTGATCACACTTATATCCTGATACACACGTACGACCCCACGACCACCCTACTAAGAAAGACCTGACAACCTTGCTGGAGGAGAGATGTGACAACTTGTCAAAGCAGGATGGCTACATGGCAACCCATCCGTGCCTCCACAGGCTCCACCCAGCGATGGGTCACAAAAAATAGCAAGATCAAACAGACTGTACTCAACTTTAGGGTGATGCAATCTTCGATCTGCACAAAACGGACACACGCAAAAAAGATTATTTTTTAAATGAAGTGAGGCGTTTAAAGCGCTGTTTGAATGCAAACTGTGAATTTTTACGAATACAGGTTTGTGACTTAACTTATACAACTAATAAAACCGAGACCAACTCAGCTCTTCGTCCATTTTTCATTAGGGTGATTTCTTCTTTCCTCCTTCTTTTCCTCTTACGTCCTTGCGCTACTCCCTTGCATCACTTCAGCTGCCATTTCGGAGAAAGGAGTTTCAGACATTCCCGTCCTCCGACTGACACAGGGATGGATTTCTCGGTATGTTGAGGAAAGAAAGATTTCCTTAGCGCTGAAGGCTGAAGTCCGATATGACTCCAGGGCTTCAAAGTGTGGTACAAAATATGGATTTGTAGACAAATACTGTATGTTCCCCCATGAATGACAATGTTTTCACAATTTTCATTATTAAAAATAATTACATTAATAGCGCATAATCTCCGTTGAAGGAGGTGTCGTTCTATGGTGAGGCCCCTTCTTATTTATTCCCATCAAAACACACATCATTCATTTAATATTCAAGAGTTTTTCAATGTGACACCTGACAAGCACCTGGAAGACCACCAAATATCTCCTTATTAGATAAACAATGCCTTCGTCTTTAAGTTCCAGGGGAACATCAAGCTCCACTCCCGCTTCAGATCACAGAACATCCACAGGTCTTTCTGTCCAGTCGCTACAAAGGAGGTGTAGCTGTTCAAGAAGCTCCTTACTGAGTAAAAAGCTGCTGGTGTTCTCAGAACAATGGACTGACCACCCCAGACTCCAGACCTCAGTGCCACTAAATGTGGTCGGTAGCAGAAACCAGCTTCTAAGACTGAACTTTGGAGTACGAGTTGCACAGAGAAGTCGAATTCCGTCCGAGTCATGTATATCCACCGAGTTACGGTGCTCCAGAAACTCCACTGCAGGCGAGCATCTCAGTAAAGCTGCCCAGGGTGCACCAAGGTCGGATCCAAATTAGGGAGTTGCCGGCAACCGTACTGTTACTGTAAATTTTTTTAAAAAGCCGACGTCTAAGACCCCACTTTACAGTAAGGGTTACGTTGACATGTTGACGACCCAGTTGCATCTTGGTGATGGTGCTTTAAGCTTGATGCTGTGAGCTGTAGTAAGGCATGGACACACTACGTACCGGAATAAGCAAGGTTATGTTTAGTTCTTGAAGCTTCTGTAATTTCCCCGTTACACATTTTTGTACTCCACATCCCGGAATATAAAGAAACGAAGGATGGGCTCCGGCTCCAGCTGTGCTCCATCCGAGCTTTGATATTCACACTAGCAATCCGAATCCAGCCACATACGGACTAAAGAAAGGTTTCTAATGACTATTATTTATTCATAAGTCAAATCCTTTCACCCAGGATGACTCTCGGTCGCTGATGAAAGGGCTTTCTCCTGCTCTACGAGTTTTATTTTCTGGAGACATCAAAACACGGAGGCTGCACAACAAGTCAAGGACACCGCTGAAGGTTTGGGTTTACGTGTGTGTAGTGGTACTGTTATTTTCAGGACTGTTTATTTCTCACGGGCTCTTTAAAAAATGTTGCCTTTGGGGAGATTAAAGACTGTGTTTGGTCGGATGGACGGGTAATAACTTTGGCCTGCTGGCTGCCGCTGGACTAAGCCTGCGTCGGCCCAGGTCTGGCCGCTGACCCTCAGTGTTATTGAAGGTGAGTGTTATGCTGGATAAAACGTCCTGTGGCAGAAAATTACTTCCTGTACTGGATGTAATGCTGAGACATCTTCAGCTGGAAAACAGCCACCGGAGCAGGCAGCGGAAATGCTAAGCAGCACTGCTCAGTTAGAAAGACTTGCTGTACGATACATAGTCTTCCCTTAAAGTAGTGAGGGGAGTGACCAGGATAATATAGTGGCTATTTCTGTATTCCGGGTGGTTGCTAAAGTATGGTTAGGCTATTGTTACTGTATTCCGGGTGGTTGCTAAAGTATGGTTAGGCTATTGTTACTGTATTCCGGGTGTTTTCTAAAGTACGGTTGGGCTATTGTTACTGTATTCCGGGTGGTTGCTAAAGTATGGTTAGGCTATTGTTACTGTATTCCGGGTGGTTGCTAAAGTACGGTTGGGCTATTGTTACTGTATTCCGGGTGGTTGCTAAAGTATGGTTGGGCTATTGTTACTGTATTCCGGGTGGTTGCTAAAGTATGGTTAGGCTATTGTTACTGTATTCCGGGTGGTTGCTAAAGTACAGTTAGGCTATTGTTACTTTATTCCAGGTGGTCGCTAAAGTATGGTTGGGCTATTGTTACTGTATTCCGGGTGGTCGCTAAAGTATGGTTGGGCTATTGTTACTGTATTCCAGGTGGTTGCTAAAGTATGGTTAGGCTATTGTTACTGTATTCCGGGTGGTTGCTAAAGTACGGTTGGGCTATTGTTACTGTATTCCATGTGGTTGCTAAACTACGGTTAGGCTATTGTTACTGTATTCCGGGTGGTTGCTAAAGTATGGTTAGGCTATTGTTACTGTATTCGGGGTGGTTGCTAAAGTACGGTTAGGCTATTGTTACTGTATTACGGGTGGTTGCTAAAGTACGGTTGGGCTATTGTTACTGTATTCCATGTGGTTGCTAAACTACGGTTAGGCTATTGTTACTGTATTCCGGGTGGTTGCTAAAGTATGGTTAGGCTATTGTTACTGTATTCGGGGTGGTTGCTAAAGTATGGTTAGGCTTTTGTTACTGTATTCCGGGTGGTTGCTAAAGTACGGTTAGGCTATTGTTACTGTATTCTGGGTGGTTGCTAAAGTACGGTTAGGCTATTGTTACTGTATTCTGGGTGGTTGCTAAAGTATGGTTAGGCTATTGTTACTGTATTCTGGGTGGTTGCTAAAGTATGGTTAGGCTTTTGTTACTGTATTCCGGGGTGTGTGCTAAAGTTACGGTTTAGGACTATTGTTACTGTATTCTGGGTGGTTTGCTAAAGAACGGTTGGGGGGGGGGGGCCTATTGTTTATCTGTATTCCGGGTGGTTGTCGAAAGTCCGGGTTAGGCTATTGTTACTGTATTCTGGGTGGTTGCTAAAGTATGGTTAGGCTTTTGTTACTGTATTCCGGGTGGTTTCTAAAGTATGGTTGGGCTATTGTTACTGTATTCCGGGTGGTTGCTAAAGTACGGTTAGGCTATTGTTACTGTATTCCGGGTGGTTGCTAAAGTATGGTTAGGCTGTTGTTACTGTATTTCAGGTGGTTGCTAAAATATGGTTGGGCTATTGTTACTGTATTCCGGGTGGTTTCTAAAATATGGTTTGGCTATTGTGACTGTATTCCGGGTGGTTGCTAAAGTATGGTTAGGTTATTGTTACTGTATTCCGGGTGGTTGCTAAAGCATGGTTGGGCTATTGTTACTGTATTCCGGGTGGTTGCTAAAGTATGGTTGGGCTATTGTTACTGTATTCCAGGCGGTTGCTAAAGTTTGGTTGGGCTATTGTTACTGTATTCCAGGTGGTCGCTAAAGTATGGTTAAACTATTGTTACAGTATTCCAAGTGGTTGCTAAAATATGGTTATGACATTGCTATATTATCCCAGATGGTTGCTAAATTATTGCTAGGCTGTTGCTACTGTATTCCAGGTGGTTTCTATTGTTTTGTGTAGGGCTATTGCTTC
>JAMWET010000725.1:0-19615 GCA_024036415.1 Prochilodus magdalenae
GTCACATTTATGTAGAAATAAGAACTATAATGAGAGAACACATTAAGAAAGAGTAGTTAATTTATTATCATTAATAATAATAATAATAATAATAATAATTAGTTTTTCTTTCTCATTTTTAAAATGGTTCTTTACCGAGTGGTATGCTAACATGTTCTTATGGATGTCCATGTGTGTTCTAAAGCATTGCAGAACCGTGTAGAACCCAGGTAGAACTGTAAGTATTACTTTTCGGTCTGTTCATTTCAGAATTCAGTTTAACATCTACAGCTGTACAGGGTTTCCAAAGAACATTGGTGGGCCAGGCGATCAATGACCGTTTTAATTTCTTCCTGAGAACCCAGTGTATCTATCTGTTTCTGTCATTCACAGGGAGATAAGAATCTGCATCTTGGCTACGCAAAATAGTTTGTGCTGTAACGTTATACTTCAGTAGCCTGAAAGCCTGACATGTTTCTTGGTCGTTCTTGATATGGTTGAAAAATCACATCAGATAAAATGTCACAGTGATGCTGGCCAATCATGAGACAGAGCTGAACATGTGGCTGTTTATTAGGAGGAATGATCTTTTATGCACAGATACTTTTATTTGCAACTTTTAGATGATAAACATACACAAATAAAAGTAGCTTAAGTAAAAAAGACAACTGAGAGCTAAAACAATATTACTGGGCCTAATGTAAAATGACTTAGGTGAATGTTTTGCTTCTGAAGCTGAAAAAAAAACTTGCTGAAATAAATTTCGAAGGAAAATGAAGGGTAAAAAGGAAGCAAAAATCAGAAATAGCTAATTGGATGTCACTCCAATCCCCAGAATGCCCCGCTTTATGATGTCACAGTCACACGTTACCCATCGGCCAATCACCTACCACCTTTCCGTAGCCTGTATTCTAATTGCTCTCACCTGATTGCCCTGTTTGTGTATACAACACTGCTATATAGACCACTGCAAAATGATCGGTTTCTCTGATTTGACTGCTTATAAGTAAATGTTTGAGTAAAACTTACATTGTTGTTTTATTCTATAAAGTACTGACAATATTTCTCTAAAATTCCAAACAAAAATATTGTCATTTAGAGCATTTATTTGCAGAAAATGAGAAATAAAAATACCTAAAAGACCTCAAGTAATGCAAAGCATGCAAGTTTATATTCATTTAGAAACAACAGTGCTAATGTTTAACCTCATGCGTCTTGACATGCTCTCCTCCAGTCTTTCACACTGCTTATGGGTGACCTTATGAATCAGGTGAGGCCAATCATTCCCTGAGTAGAGACTTTAGGGCCTTTATTTGCCATTTGTGATGTTTCCCACAGACCCATCTGTGAAGTGAAACACCCACATACACACTAGTGAACACACACACACACACACACCCTAGGGGGCAGTGAGCGCACTTACCCAGAGCGGTGGGCAGCCCTATCCACAGCACACGGGAAGCATATGGGGGTTAGGTGCCTTGCTCAAGAGTACTTCAGTCCTTACTGTCAGACCAGGGAATCAAACCAGCAACCCTCCAGTTACAAGGCTGGGTCCCTAACCTCCAGCCCACGACTGCCCTCGTATGCCACTCTTGGTGCAAAAGTTCAGGTTCAGCTTTGTTTGATGGCTTGTGACAATCCATTTTTCAGTTGGGGTTCAGGTCTGGAGATTGGGCTGGCAATAACAGGATCTTGATCTGATGGTCCTTCATCCACACCTTGATTGACCTAGCTGTGTGACATGGAGCATTGTTCTGCTGGAAAAGCCGGTCGTCAGAGTTGTGGAGCATTGCCAGGGCAGAAGGAAGCGAGTTTTCTTCCAGGATAACTTAGTATGTGACGTGATTCATGCGTCCTTCGCAAAGACGAATCTGCCCGATTCCAGCCTTGCTGAAGCATCCCCAGATCATCACCGGTCCTCCACCAAATTTTATAGTGGGTGGAAGACACTGTGGCTTGTACGCCTCTCCAGGTCTCCGTCTAACCATTAGACGACCAGGTGTTGGGCAAAGCTGAACATTGGACTCATCAAAGAACATGACCTCACTCAAGGCCTCTATGGTCCAATCCTTATGGTCTTTCTCAAACTTCAGCCTGGCTCTTCTTTTGCTTCTCAGTGATGAAGGGCTTTTGCCTGCCATGTGCCATTCTTTCTGTAGGTCACTTGATGTCATTCTACAGTTGCTGACTGGCATTCAACAGTCACCACGATCAGTGGACAGTCGATTTCGCCCTCTCCTGTTGCTTCGCAGGTCTGTTGCTTTGTTCTCCCCATTGTCTGCTGCTTCTTGTAATGAACTGCCGTCTTAGAAATGTTCAGGATGGAAGCAACATGACGCTCATGGTATCCCTCTGCCAGTAAAGCCAGAATTCAGCCCTTCTTTTCCTCACCCAAACTTTTCTTTCCAACTCTTTTGACATGGTCAGTAGTTATTTTTTTAATCCAAATACTTTTGAACTATTTTAGCACCTTTTGCCATATACACACGTGGACCAAATTATTGGTACCCCTCGGTTAATGAAAGAAAAACCCACAATGGTATCAGAAATAACTTAAATCTGACAAGAGTTGACCACACTCAACATGGACCAGAGGAAGCAAAGGAAAGTGTTGTCTCAGGACATCAGAAAAACAATTATAGACCAGCATGTTAAAGGTAAAGGTTATAAGACCATCTCCAAGCAGCTCGATGTTCCTGTGACTACAGCTGCATATATTATTCAGAAATGTAAGATCCATGGGACTGTAGCCCACCTCCCTGGACGTGGACGCAGGAGGAGAACTGATGACAGATCAAAGAGATGGATAATACGAACGGTAACAAAAGAGCCAAGAAAAACTTCTACAGAGGTTAAAGGTGAACTTCAAGCTCTTTAAGCTCAACTTCTATTTCTCTAGAATTTTCGCTTCAAAATATGAAATCTTCTTTGTCCAAAACACAATCTTTAATAGTTAATTCATTAATTATTCTTTCTAACTTTTAAATGGTTCTTTACCGAGCGGTAGTCAGGTGTATGCAGGTGTGACTACAATCATGAATTAGAGACTCTCGCTGTCGGCAGTGTGACACACGGTAAAGTTCCATAACACAGCAGTGATTCTCCCACAGGGTCGATAAGTTCATGTCTTCAGTCCCCATATGCTGATTATTAAGAAATGCATCTTGCAATATGCAGATCTGTGGAATCTGAACACATGAATTGTGCAACATGCCCACATGTAGCTTATGTGCACTTTGATCATCTGCCAAACATGTCAGATTTCCAAACGACCTGAATCAGTGAAAAAGCTTCAGCTTTTATAAAACGTTGGGATCCTTTGCGCAGTCATACGATGTTTAATAAAGCTGGTGGACGATGTACAATAACACTATATACTGTTATTATTTGTAATAAATGTAAAAATACCCAGTGTATCTATCCATTTCTGTCATTCACAGGGAGATAAGAATCTGCGCATTAGCTACACAAAATAGTTTGTGCTATAACGTTATACACGTTCAGTAGCCTGAAAGTCTGACATGAACAAATCAAGGAACAATCAGCAAATTTGATTGTTAATGAACAACGAGCCATGAAAAGTAGCTTTTTGTGTAATACTCTGCTCAACCACCGGAGGACCACCAAAATAACTCTGAGCAAAATGCTGCTGTTATGGTTTGTTTGAACTTGGTATGCTTTGGTAGTTTTTGGTTATTGCTTTGGTTTAGCAGGTTTTGTACGGTTTGGTAGTTTTGGTTTGTCTTGGTGACTTTGGTATGACTTGGTGATTTTGGTATGGCTTGGTGATTGTTGGTATAGGCTAGATTTTCTTATGTTTTGGTTGGTCTTGGTATGATTCGGTTGGTCTTAGTACGGTTTGGTAGTTTTGGTATGGCTTGGTGATTTTGGTATGGCTCTGTGATTTTGGTATGGGCTAGATTTTCTTATGTTTTGGTTGGTTTTGGTATGATTCGGTTGGTCTTAGTACGGTGTGGTAGTTTTTGGTATAGTTTGGTTGTTTTTGGCATGATTCGGTTGGTCTTAGTACGGTGTGGTAGTTTTTGGTATAGTTTGGTTGTTTTTGGCATGATTCGGATGCCTTTAGTATGATTTAGTATGATTTGTTTGATATTTTCCAGGTAATTGCTGCGGTTTAACAGTCCTTGGAATGGTTTAATAACTTTGGTATGGTTTGGTCATTCTGGTTATTTTCTTAAGTTTTGGTGGTCTTGGTAGTTTTTGTTATATTTTGCTGTAGGTACAAAAACTTTGTGTTCCAGCCTTTAAATTCTTACCTGCTAAAATATGTAGATATTAATAACTGATCTAATCAGACTATGAAGATGTTTTAAGCTCCCATTTATGTTCCTGAGAGATTCCACTTTGTCTGTTGAAGGCTGCACGGCATTATCTGTTTAATAAGCACAGCACTGAGAACGAAAAAGATCGACATTGCTTATCTACAGAAAGTTCCAAATCCTGGCAGTATTTGAGGGCTGATTTCAGGACATGGACTATTGTTCAGTCTACACATGGAAGAAGATGGCCATTTCCAAAGCCAATACATATAAAAAGCGCCAAAAGCAGAAAAGACCGTATATCCACCCAAACGATCACACTGCAGTATGAATTTACAGGTCAGCATGTTTAGGAAAAATATGGATATTGTGAAACGTAGGTTGCAGTCTGCAGATCTGTGGAATCTGAAAATAAGAACTGTGCAACATGCCCACATGTGCACTTGGATCATCTAACAAACATGTCAACGTTCCAACAACCGTTAAAGACACAATGCAGCTTCTAAGATCTGTTTTGATTTCTATTTCTCTAGAATTCTCCCTTCAGTGTATGAAAAACATTTCAGTCAGAACCACTTGGTCAAAAAAAAAAATCTTTCCATGTGCAGTAGGTTAAATTTGCCGGTATGTATCTGTTCTGGGACCTCCCTGCTCTTGTGAGAGCAGCAGAAAACCCCCCCTACCAGGAGGGGAAGAGAGCGGAAGAGGCATCAGGGACAACAACAACACAATGATGAAGTCCAACAGAGCCAGAAAGAAAAGATGGGTTGGAGGTGGGTTGCAAAGAGGCTTGTGGGAAATCATCTGAATTGGGCTAATACGGCTTAAATCAGCTAATCGCGTGCAGACAGGTGCATAGCTTATAACAGCAGGTGACTGTGGCCTGAGCTCAACTTTGAACTAGCACTATGCTCTGTACATGATCTATAATTTCTGACCATTACAGTAAACTGCGAATGATTCCTGTTTGAATAATATTCAGAAGATTTTTTGAGCCTTTAGAGGGATTAAACTAAACCTCTCTGAATTTATTTACTAACATTTCAATCCTTTCGTTATGTAGAAGTTTTAAAAAAGCAGTGGAGCTTCCCTTTAAGCATTACATTCTGAAATTCTACAGTGAAAATCTAGGATACTGGAATATCACTAGCATACCAGGATATCACTAGCATACCAGGATATCACTAGCATACCAGGATCTCACTAGGATACCTGGATCTCACTAGGATACCAGGATATCACTAGCATACAAGGATATCATTAGCATACCAGGATATCACTAGGATACTGGAATATCACTAGCATACCAGAATATCACTAGCATACCAGGATACCATTAGCATACCAGGATATCACTAGGATACCAGGATATCACTAGGATACCAGGATATCACCAGGATACCAGGATATCACTAGCATACCAGGATATCACCAGGATACCAGGATATCACTAGGATACCAGGATATCACTAGGATACCAGGATATCATTAGCATACCAGGATATCACTAGCATACCAGGATATCACTAGGATACCAGGATATCACTAGCATACCAGGATATCACCAGGATACCAGGATATCACTAGCATACCAGGATATCACCAGGATACCAGGATATCACCAGGATACCAGGATATCACTAGGATACCAGGATATCACTAGGATACCAGGATATCACTAGCATACCTGGATCTCACTAGCATACCAGGATATCACTAGGATACCAGGATCTCACTAGGATACCAGGATATCACTAGCATACCAGGATATCACTAGGATACCAGGATCTCACTAGCATACCAGGATATCACTAGGATACCAGGATATCACTAGCATACCAGGATATCACCAGGATACCAGGATATCATCAGGATACCAGGATATCACTAGGATATCAGGATATCACTAGCATACCAGGATATCACCAGGATACCAGGATATCACCAGGATACCAGGATATCACTAGGATACCAGGATATCACCAGGATACCAGGATATCACTAGGATACCAGGATATCACTAGCATACCAGGATATCACCAGGATACCAGGATATCACTAGCATACCAGGATATCACTAGCATACCAGGATCTCACCAGGATACCAGGATCTCACTAGCATACCAGGATATCACCAGGATACCAGGATATCATCAGGATACCAGGATATCACTAGGATATCAGGATATCACCAGGATACCAGGATCTCACTAGGATACCAGGATATCACTAGCATACCAGGATATCACTAGCATACCAGGATATCACTGAGGTTTACAATATTAATATGTTTAGGCTACTGAAAGAGGCAAACTTTTGCAAAACTAATTATTTTTGTCATATATATATATAGCAATAAAATATAATAATTTAATACCTGTAGGACCATACAGGACACTCTGTGTTTCTACAGGTCCAGACTGTGAGCCATCTGTTTCTCTGTATACTGTATTACCTTGTTCTTCAATGGTCAGGACCCCCACAGGACCACCACAGAGCAGGTATCATGTGGGTGGCACTGCAGTGACCAGCACTACACCAGGCCTTCTGGATGTGTGAGACATGACATCAAACCGTGCTGAACACGGTGCCTCCACACACAGATTTATTGGTCGCCTCCACCAAGACAAAAGCGGGACTCGTCACTGAAGATGACCCGCTGCTGTTCTGGGTCACTCCATGACAGTCTGGTACAGTCAGGTACAGTGTGTAAGGCCTGTGCTTGTTTACACCACATGAATCATTAGCATGTCTCGCGATCTCAGACCTTCTAAGTTTCTTTCCTGTCGTTTAATTCCCTCTGGGAGCAGAAACTCTTTTGATGAGGAATGTATGGAATGTTTACTCTGATCAGCGGCATTGTTTTCTGAAGTTAAAGATTTTTCAGAAACTGATGCCTGCAGTGTCCTGCTGAGAACATGTTCATAACACAGCAGTGATTCTCTCACAGGGTCGACAAGTTCATGTCTTCAGTCCCCGTACGCTGATTATTGAGAAATGCATCTTGCAATATGCAGATCTGTGGAATCTGAACACATGAATTGTGCAACATGCCCACATGTAGCTTATGTGCACTTTGATCATCTGCCAAACATGTCAGATTTCCAAACGGCCTGAATCAGTGAAAAAGCTTCAGCTTTTATAAAACGTTGGGATCCTTTGCACAGTCATACAATGTTTAATAAAGCTGGTGGACGATGTACAGATTACACTTTATATACGGTTATTATTTGTATTATTTGTTACACTTATTTAGTAGGCCAGTTCCAATGTAACTTTGACTTTAACATTATATTTGATTCTTTTTCTCCTTTTTCTTTTTTCGGCTTGTTTCTGATGTAAGAAAGTCAATAAATAAACATTTTTAACAGACCCCTTCACTTCCAGCACCGTGGAGCAGACTGTGTATTTGAAGGAAAACAGAGAAACTATAATCTGAGAATGTTCTGGAAGTTATAGACATGCAGATATAAAAAAAAATAATACACAGATGCCTGGGATGGAGGCTAAAGAGATAGAGGCTATTAGAAACACCTTAAAAGGGCTGAACTCTAATAGTAGCATCATTTTTCAGCATCTGCTGACACATAAGTCATAGTGACCTTGAATGTGAACATGTGCTTTTAGAGCACGCTGGTTTAGTGCTGTCTGAAACGGTCTCTGTATGGCACATTTGTAATCCAGACAGACCTGTTAAAGGAGGCTTTATTGTTATAGCAAGGCATTGTATATGCATAACCCGTGTGTTTACCTGGAGATCTACCTACCTGCAGGGTTTTATTCCAGCCTAACTCTAATTCTCCCTTACCTATCATTAATCTGATGTAGCCAGTCAAGGGTTACACCCCAAACCTGGCTATAGATGATGGGGATTTCTGAAGAAGTTAGCTGGAGCATGTGTGTCAGCATGTGTGCCCTGTGGAGGTATATCAGTATAGAAAGTGAATGTCAGCTCCTTCACATTCCTCTCCCAAAAACAACATGTACATAAAGATGTATGGTCTGGCCTGGTGTCTGGGTCAGTCTCAATCTGGCATCCTTTCTTTGGCTCCAGTAGGTGGCACTTTATTCCTTCCTTCATTCTGCTGGATCATTGTGTTTGTGGGTGTCTACAGTTGCAGCAGTTCAGATGATTTTACCCTCAGGACCAACCCACCCCTTCCAACTCACACACACATACAAAACGACAAACACACACGTGCAATGCACGCACACATCTACCCATCCACATTATCTCAGTCTGTCTGAGGAGAACAGAGTGGTGACATGCTGTAATACAGTCCAATCTCACCCTGATCATCCAGAGAGATTTGACCACTGGAGTCCGGTGTTGAGTAAGGAGAGTGTGAGTGGACGCTGTTACTGGGAGGTTGAGTGGTTGAGTGTGTACATATCAGTCTCATATAAAGGGATCAGCAGGAAAGGACGGGGTAACGAGTGTAAGTTTGGACACAACAGTCAGTCCTGGAGTCTGCAGTGTTCTCCCTCCTCTCTCTCTTTCTGGCACAACAACATTCAGACTGAGATCTCAGCTCCACCCTCCTCCAGAATAGGAGTGTATGTGGATCACAGTGCAGGAACTCTGTCCTTCTACAGCGTCTCTGACACAATGACACTCCTACACACAGTCCACACCACATTCACTCAGCCGCTCTACGCTGGGTTCTGGGTGTGTGGGGGAACAACTGTGAGGTTATGTGATCTGTGTGTGCCTGTGGGACACTGTGGGAGTAACAGGTAGATGATGGGTGTATATGGTTTCCTTATTGGAGAGAATTCCATTATCCATTACCAGACGTCCACCTCTGAAAGCTCCCTCACTGAAGGTTACTGCATGAAATGGTTATGGATACACTGCCTGATGTTTGAGAGAGAGAAGGTTTTGGACTACACCAAGCTTTGTTTATACACCCGTTCTTGGTGGAGAGGTACATGCAGGGTGTAGTAAGGCTAAAAATAGTCCTTAACGAAAATTAATTTTTCTTTTTCATCACTTTTTAGTATCAATATTATTTACATAGACACATGCTTCACTGGTGGGCTCGGATAGGTCAGTACATGAATCAGCAGTACGTTTCTCTACAGGGAACTACCTCACATCAAACCACTCTGAATGACTTGGTCCTGACTCATTCTGGAGAAGCTGATGGGATTCCCCTTTAAGAGACAGTTCTACTGTAAGAAGATATAGTTCTAAGGTTTAATGATAGAAGTTGAATGAAAGACTTTGATTTCTGCTGAATTTATTGTTGACGTTTTACAGAACACATTAATATGCAGTGATGAGTTCACTAAATCACATGTTTTTGTTTCCTTGCATGGAGGTTTTATTGGTTATGGGTTTATTATAAGTAAGGACAGAATAAAAGAAACAGCCCAGCGTCCCTCAAAAGCCCCTTCCATTTGATCAGCAGCAGAAAGCTGTAAGCTGGTTAGATGTGCTCAGTGTGTACATCGTATATGAGTTATTTCTGTTTATTACATGTACAGTGTCCTCAATAAATCTCAGTAAATCTCAGTAAACGGTCTGTAAAGAATGCTGCTCATTTCGTATCTTCTGATCTTTCATTACTGGAAAAATCGATTGAAAATTTCATTCTTATCATGTAATACATGTATATCTCAAATATATGAATCCAGATAAGTAGAAATTGTAATGACTGAAATTTAAATGATTTGTTTTAAACCTCCATCGCGTTAATGAAAGGAGTACCCAATGAAAGGAGCAGTAAACCTAGCAATGGCTGAAGCTTTTGGCGAGCAACCATCCACTGTGGTACATGAGAAAATTTCATGATTAAGTTTAAGGTTTTTTAGTCTCTGATCAAATTAATATGATTACAATATATTTTGTTGATGTTCAGCTGGAGTGCCAATATTTGTGGAAGGCATTGTACAGTAAAGAGACAGATGTGCTCAGTAGCGACAGAAGAGAAACATAACCCCCTTAAAAAGACCCTTGGTTTGGTGACCATGGCTTTAAATGGCAATACTGTTATCCACGTTTTCCGGGTTCAGGAATGTGTACGGCAGAGGCACCGTGTTCCTGGCATCAATGCTCCTCTTGAGATCCTGCAGATCGATTTTAAACTGTATCATCAGCTTCTGGGGCGTCTCCTCGCTGAACAACTCCTCAGGGTAGTGACCGAGTGGATACTGAGAAAGTACAACAGAACTACATGGTCACTATCTGCGGATTCACAGGAAACTGAAATAAGGCATTCCGGATACGGATCCATTTGAACGTTTCCCAAAGCTATCCTACTTCTGCATTATAGTAGAGTATATACTAGACTCACCCGATCAGAGGAGCCCTCGCTCAACAAGCACAGGATAGCCATTGTGTTGACCGTGGTCTTGACGTCAGGTAAGGTCTCAAGAATAGAGTCCTTCGTGGTGCTTCCTTTTTGGCGGGGTGGTGGACACCGGAGAGTGCTTGGAAAGTTGGGCATATAGCCCCCGAAGTCAAACTGTGAAAACAGACGTAGTGTAAGGTCAAGGCTCGTTGTTTACGTTCGTACATTAGATGGAAATTCAGCCAAAGCATTTCAAAACCTGGCCGTTGTTGACCGCAGCATGTTGAGCAGACACTGTGAAGATCACCATCGTGACGAACTTAGCCAGCTGTCCGACAGTGCAGAAGGACTCTGGAAATCCTAATGGTGAGGAGAATGGAACAGTTTTAGGCAGATCTGCAATGCAGCACAGAAAACAAACAAACAAACAAACAAACAAACGTACCCGCCTGACTGTTTTCCAGACCGCCTTTTTCTCTGATCTCAGTAAGCCATGCGTGGAGCTCCTTGTCTTCCTGGACGTCTTGATCGCTGTAGTAATGCGACACCAGTCCAGACACAAACCTGGTGGATACAAATGTTTAGACAGGAAACATCAAAGTAGGACACATCCACCTCCTTCTCTTTCATTCTGCTAGTCTTGTTTCTCCACCTGTACTGGGGAAACTCAGATTGAAACTGTGACCCATTAGCTTAAAGTAATGACTTAACCCAAAGTAGTTTCTTAGTCCCGTACTTGAGAATGATCTCCCACAGCTTATGACCATCATCTCTGTAGTAGTAATTGGGAATGTCCTCCATCCCCCTCTCCTTGATATTGTCTGGCAGACAGAGGGAGCTGTATGTTAGAGAGGAGGCTGCTCTTTTCAGGAAGGTGGTCATAGAGTCATTTCCAATGGCAGTGAACTAAAAGGTGAAGATCAGCAAAATTAATCATCACTGAAGGTCTACATTATACAGTAGAGTATCATCAAAGCAAGGATCTGCACCTTGGAGAAATATCCCTTGCGCGAGATCAGCAGATTCCTGGCCATGATGTTGATCTGGAGGTTGTAGCGAGTGTGGGGTACCAGGAGCTGGAAGATGAAGAGTGATAAAGCACTTTAACTAAGGAATTCTTCTGATCACGTCACTGGGGTCACTAGAGACTAGACATCAAGAATTCTGATTAGCAGCCTTGCTGTTTTAAATGGTGCCATAGTTATTATAACGCTTTAGGTGCCAGAATGTAACTGCTGCACCATTTAAGGTGGAATGGGAAAACTGGAATTAGAAGCTGGCAAATGTTCTAGCAGTAAGTGAATGATAAGGACATATGGATCAGGGGGAAAGTAGTAATTATTAGAACTACTGAACTAACAATAGGAGGATGATAGGAGCACGCTAGGTAGAGAAGGAGGATGGCAGGAGTGTACTAGTTAGAGAAGGAGGATGGTAGGAGCATGCTGGGCAGAGAAGGAGGATGGTAGGAGCATGCTGGGTAGAGAAGGAGGATGGTAGGAGCATGCTAGGTAAAGAAGGAGGATGGTAGGAGCATGCTGGGTAGAGAAGGAGGATGGTAGGAGCATGCTGGGTAGAGAAGGAGGGTGGTAGGAGCAGGCTGGGTAGAGAAGGAGGATGGTAGGAGCATGCTGGGTAGAGAAGGAGGATGGTAGGAGCATGCTAGGTAGAGAAGGAGGATGGTAGGAGCATGCTGGGTAGAGAAGGAGGATGATAGGAGCATGCTGGGTAGAGAAGGAGGATAGTAGGAGCATGCTGGGTAGAGAAGGAGGATGGTAGGAGCATCCTGGGTAGAGAAGGAGGATGGTAGGAGCGTGCTGGGTAGAGAAGGAGGATGGTAGGAGCATGCTGGGTAGAGAAGGAGGATGGTAGGAGCATGCTGGGTAGAGAAGGAGGATAGTAGGAGCATGCTGGGTAGAGAAGGAGGATGGTAGGAGCATCCTGGGTAGAGAAGGAGGATGGTAGGAGCGTGCTGGGTAGAGAAGGAGGATGGTAGGAGCATGCTGGGTAGAGAAGGTGTGTCTGGATCAGAGAAAGGCCACACAGTGTGTTAAGTTAGCTGACTGGTTGAAACAGTCTGCAGGTGGTGATGTTCAGTTAGATCTAATGGTTCTGATAATAAACACAGGAGAAGAGAGTTCACCTTAAACAGGGGATGGCATGACGGCAGGGTGCGCATCAATGCCACAGTGAAGACCTCGCCCAGCAGGTGAGTCCGCAGCAGGTGGAAGTTCAGCTCATGTTCATTAAACTCAGCATTTCTCACAAAGGTCTTCGCCACCAGCCAGTCATGCTCAGAGTCGGAGGGTAGGAAGATGGGATTCCCTGCTCCCGGCTCCTGGTTCAGCTGAATGGAACAAAAACATCGTATGTACAGACTAATAATGAAACAGTGGTTTAGTTTTGGACTATGTTTAGTTCTGACTGTACTTAAATCAAATAAAAAACAAATGTATTTTTAGAAGATTCCATTTTATCAGCAGTATATTACTATAACCAATTATTTCCACTATTCTAAATATTATAGATAATATCTAATAATATTCGGTGTTGTGTCCATAGTTGAAGAATTACTATAGTGTTGACTCTCAAAAGTCTCAAAAGCTCTGGACAGGCTGTCAGTCCATTGCAGCGCAGATATACAGATATACACACACACCAGCTCACCTGACCACATGTCTTTGGACTGGAAGCAAATCAGAGCACCCAGTAGAAACCCACACAGACACTGGGAGAACATAAACTACACACAGAAAGGACCCCAGACACAGGTGGGGGGATCAAACTAGGCCCCCGTGTCATTGAGCACAGGACATTACTGCAGAACCCCCCCAACCATTTCATTAAGATGATGGACTACAGCTTTGAGATGATGGAACGTTCACGACTCTCACCTGGATGGCAATTGGTATCAGTTTACCCCGATCGCTGAATAGCAGACAGAGTGGAGCCGCCAGATACTGCTTCTTCCTGTTGATCTCATTTCCCTCCAGGTCTTTCAGTCTTTTGTAGTCACAGAGGAAGATGTGTCCCTTCTGTTTGCCAAACAAGTAAACAACACTGACAGAACTGAACAAAATAAACAAAAAAATTACATATAAAAACAGACAATATTATATACGTACACTGATATACAATACCATTAGTAAAGGACGAGCAACACAACTTAATGAGCATTATGACATGGCCCGCCCAATAACAAACCAAATTCAGAATTCACTTAAATCCAATACAGCAGCGTCTCAATGTCGTCCTCTATCAACACTGGAATCTTTAGAGCATGGGTCTGTGCACAATACAAACCCCGCCTCCTCTGTGCACGCCTTACTCTGATAGGATGCGCCCAGTAGCCTTGCCAACAGTGGTCAGTGGTGAAGCATGATAAGTGAGAGACTCTTAGAAGAGACTAAGGGGCGTATCAGCAGTACAGATTGAAAACGTTACTCTAAGTAAGACGTTATTATTTACCTGTATGAAGAAAGATGTATATCTAAATTCTGTACCTTCATTTCCGATTTCAGTGTGCTCCCCTCTGGTAAAAAACCTTGGACCATTTCATCGGTGACTGGGAATTTCTCAGGCAGTTCTGAGCAGCGCCTGATGATCATGGGATTCAGACCATTTAGAAACTGGTATCCAAAAAAATCATCCCTTCTCCAGTTCTCCTGCACATACTCTGGAAAGAAGTTGGGAGAAGAAGAACGAGTTAGAGAAAGAGTGGGGATTGTTTTGCATTTGAGACGTAAACACTGAGTGGAATTTTTTATCATGTCCGACGTTAATACATAAAGACATCCTGGCAGTGAGTTTTGAAAATGAAAAACTATACATATGGCCCAGCTGCATAGCCTATTCTGACTGATATGTATTAATAGAGATGTTCCATTCTGGTTAAATATATATTTAGAACTTTAAAATAAATTTACATGTATGATTCGTTTTAATTTACATGTATTATTTATTTTTTATTACATTTGATGTATTTTTATTTATGTTTATGATTTTTAAATGTTCATAAATAATTTATTTTTATAATTTTATTTTTATTTTTCATTATTTGTTTTATTTACATCTGTAATTTATATTTGATTTACATTTATGATCACAGCAGTGCAGGTTCACTTAGCCTGGTTTTATTCTCCTCGGTAACGATAAACATTGCCTAGTGCAGCTTTGATGTAGATTCACTGGTGGTGTTAAATTACCGTAAGTCTCGGGCTTATTGGAGAGAATCCCATTGATTTCCTCAATGCTGTTCCATGTGTCATGTTTAGGGCACTCCAGCTTCAGTTTCATGAAACTGAGAGAAATTATTATGATCAATGAAACGAGAGCCAGCAATATGGTAGCTGATAGTGCATTTACGGATCATTTGGACACGGAGAACTTACACTGTTACTGAGTTGAACAGGAATTCCTTCTCTTTGGTGAAGGAGAATCTGGCCTCAGGGGGCAAACTACATGCAATTCTAATTTTCACATGGTGAGGCAATCCCAGAGATAATTTACTCCAACTGTAATACATAAATACATAACACATCAATACACAGAGCTGGGTTCATGTCATCATCACCAGAGCAGTTATCATAGAGCTAAAGAGAGCAGATCTCGTATCCCATGTGGAGATTCCTGCAGCAGTATGAGCTGAGCTCTGTTCTAGCGCTGTAACGAGCTGACTTGAGAAACTGTGTTTAGTTTGTTTACATTTATTTTAGTTGTTGCCCTTCACTCATTCATACACTCATTTGAACAGCCCGTTACTGTGAGGGTTATGACCATTCATATTTCTGCAGACTAGTTTTTGCCTCTCTCCTTTATGAACATCGAGAAACACTAACACATTCCACTGAGGAGTGTAATTGGGTACAAGCGGTTACATAGCTGTGGTTATTTACCTAACAGGTTATTTCCGGGACTGTCCATCTCGTTCACTGGGATAGACACTGTACTGGGAATGACCTCTATATGACTGTTCTGACTGATGGGTATATATGGATATACTCTGTTATGACTGATCTGATCATTAATGGACTGTCCAGCTGCATGTACACCTGGTCTACCTGAGGTCCAGACCGCTCACCCAGTAAAAAGCCTTTGGAGCATGGTGAGACCCGGAATTACATTAACTTACATTTATAATTTATTTTTATTCACATTTAAACTTCACTCCTACTCCACTGCAGAGGTCGCTTTGGCCTCAGTGTTAGGCACCTGACTGCACACCTGTCTGCTGTTTGTAATGAGCTTCCTTATATGTAGCCTGTGTGTGTGCGGTCTTTGCTGGGTAAGAGTTCTCCCTCTCATTTCTAGGCCTTATTATAATCGTCAGTTTTGGTTCTGGTCTCTGAACTGGTTTTGGGTTTGGGTTTTTACCCTGTTGATCTGGACCGGTAGTTTGGACTGTGAGTTTTGTATTCTGGTGTTTGATAAATCTCAGTTGGGTCCAGCTCGTCTCCCTTATTCAGCATTACAGCATGCTGGGTACTGTAGTGAAAGAGCACTGAGGGATAAAAACACAACAGGGATACAGACTCCTGATCGTCATCAAAGGTTTAGGGATGCACTGCTGAGCACAGGATGCTCCTGTAGGTACAGCATCTCAACATCTTTACCCTCCTGAACACCACCGGGTTAATATCTGCATGTTCAGTTATCTTCAGACTGTCCAGTGGAGTCTTAATAAGTCAGAAGTGTGTCAGTATGACCTTCACCTACTTGAAGTTTTGACGCCGTCTCTTCAAAGTCTCTTGACTGTGAGCCAGGAGCTGAGGAGCCACTTCCTGGGTTTTCAGCATGGCTACAGGATGAATGTAAGATGGATGTAGTTACTCCTGGTGTTCAGTAACGAGTGTAAATATTGAAGATGATAAATTAATACTTCTGAAAGTGTCTCAGAGCAGAAAGACTGACCTACAGAATTCCTGAGCACCAGCTTCTTATCACGGCTCATCCAGCGATAACACGGGAAAAGCATGCGGGCTCCTTCAGGTGTAGTTACTATGATCTTGGAGCAGAACCACTCATCATCAGTGCACGACTTACATGATGGTGGCTTAGCCTCCAGTTCGATCAGTAAGAGCTCTCCTATGTTTTCTTTGATGTTGAGGCTGAAAGTTTGCTCCTGTTGGGATATAAAAGTATAAAAAGTAGTTTCATGTAAAAAGCGAAGATGCCATTCATGATGAATAAGATAAGATAAGATAAGATAATCCTTTATTGATCTTTATACAAAAAGTACAGAAAAATATGAATAAAATACTAAAAGTTTTAATCCAGAAGAGAGGATTATGGGTACATGCATGTTCACTACCATTTGATCTGAACCATTTCACTTCAAAGAGCTCTGAATTACTTCATGTATTATTTCTTTATTGATGAATGATGTGGAATTCCCTTTCTTATATTTTATATGCATCATTCTCATGAAAAACCGACTGCATAAAAAACCTAAACAAAAATAAAAACATGAAAAACACTTTAACTGTTATTCTCTAAATCTTGTTCAGAAGAAATGTATTACTCCAAAAATAGCCAGTACGTGAGTGAAGAACTGATCGACTCACCGATCCAGCCCAAAAGCATGTCATCGTTACGAGCTGATGGTGTTTACTATTGCAGTTGGTGCCAATGAACTTGATGAAGATACTGTTAGAGGTGCCAGCATTAATATTATTACCGGTGAAGACCTGGACTGTGTACTTCCCCATGGTTACCCTGTGTGTAAAGAGAACGCAATGGGAAATGTATTATATGGGATAAACAGCTACTGAGACCATCCGGTACTGAACCACATAGACACGCCCTGTGGATCCAGTCTGCACCTGTGGATGTGTTCACTTGGTGAAATCATTACTGGATATGATAGCCCTGCAAACAACACAGTTCCAGATGTAGTTCCTGCCAGCTGTGTTTTATAATAACTACAAATCCTGATTTCTATAATCCATCCTCATCATTACTCACCTGATGCAGAGCTGGTACTCACTGTAGACTCTAACTCTACAGCAGCTGTTCACAGAGAGAGTGCAGCAAGCTCAGCGACCTTCCAGGCTGTGCAGCATTTATGTACTAACTGATGCAGGACATCAAGAGGTTCCTAGGGAAGTGTCTACGTCATACACTTCTCTGTATCGTAACTGACGGGGTGAATTGGAGGTGATTTCCCACCAATTTAAACATAAGAAATAAACACTGTTACTGAGACACACAGTGAGACAGTCGAGGACATCTGATTTTAAAAGGTGTTCAACTAGAACAAGAGTCTTTATGTGCTCAGAGAATATTACACCCCAAAATAATCATCATCTAGAGAAAAGTGCATTTCCTGACTTCACATTACTGTGACTCTATGGGAGGAGCGAGGGATGAATTAACGACAGATAGAGGAGTGCGGGTCAGTATGTGTGGATTGGTGCTTGGGGATCTTCCCTTAGTGTGTATGTGAAGTTACGCGCCTCTCGGGCGAACGAAACAGCCGGCTTTAGGTGTGTCTAAAAATGACTGGGGCTCTATGGGAGGACCGAGGGATGCGGGGAAAAAAAAGGAGAAATGAGCGAGTGCAGGTCAATCCATCACTGATTGCTTGCTCAGGGCTTCGCCCCGAGCCCTTGAATCCGATTTGGAGGCTCTAGGTTGAGCAGGAGTAGAGTACGAAGGCAAACAATTTTCCATCCTATTTATTCTCTATGTGAGAAAAAAGGGATGCGAAAAGAAAGAGAAACAGACGAGTGCAGGTCAATCAAACACTGAAATCCTGCTCGGGGCTTCGCCCAGAGCCATTGTATCCGGTTTGGTGTCTCTAGGTCGAGCAGAAGTAGGCTAAAAAGGCACGCATTTAGCCATCTCAATCATTGTCTATGGGAAAAAATTCCGGGAAAATTCCTTCCTATTCGGAATCTGTGCATCTGATCAAAATTCTGTAAACAAGCACGAATTGCGCAATCATACCGGACAATCCGGAATTGGAATGATGTCGATATCTCGAAAACTGCAGGGCGAGTTAATCGGCGAAGAAACGGCAGAAAAATAAGAACAACTGGAATAACCATAATAATATATATCGAATAACAGTATAGTTGGTGCTTTGCAATGCAAAACCATAATAATTATATAGCACCATAGCAGGGGTGGCAGAAGCGTACATGTCACTGACTTAAGCTACGTAAAGAATGAAAGGTCTACGGAGAACACTGGTGGGAAGCCAGGCGATCAGTGACAGGAGAGCCCAGTGTGTCTGTCCATTTCTGTCATTCACAGGGAGATAAGAATCTGTGTCCTGGCTACACCAAAAATGTTCTGCCTTAATCTTACACGTGTTCAGTAGCCTGAAAGCAGCATCACACTTTTCAGAAAGAGACAGTGGGGTGAACGGGCAACACCTGTAGGACCACTTTGTGGCATTGCCCTTTTGACCCTGACCTTAAAAGGCTCCTCTTTTTATTCCTGTTTATTTTTCTCTGTCAGCAAATCTGATGGGACTGACGTGTGAAGCAACTCTGCGGTCAGTGAAGCAACTCTGTGCAACCATTGTTTACGACTCTCCCAAATAGCCACTAACAAAAGAACCCCACTGTGTGGACAGTCTGGGGGTTGGGGGTCCCTGCACCCATACACTCACTTACAAAGCCTCCTCAGGAATTCAGATTACTTTGCCTGTTCCTGGGACGACGGAACCCGGATTTAATTTTGTCCCACCAGTGTCAGTAATACTGCAAATTTGACTGCGACGTGTCTTGTCATAGTGGCGCATCTGTCGCACATGACTTCATTTCAGAGATGCACGAGGGTGGTCATGAATTCTCTGTACAGTATTCTCAGGAGTCTCAGGTTGACTCACTAATGGATCGTCCAGACCATCTGTGGACAGCTTTGTCAAGAGGTCTAATGGTGTGGACCAGTTTCCATGCCAGTTAGAGCATTTTTAGCAAGGACTGACCCCTGTACCTTTCATTAAGCGTGGTTACGGATTGCGAAGCAGCTTTGGGGGTGAGGCTATTTGTCCCAGACCAGGTATTTATGTTTTGTCTCCCACATATGCTCTGATTGCCAAACGAGGTG